>VDFB02203238.1:103154-211949 GCA_007258455.2 Sequoia sempervirens
TTTAGGGTTAAGGGTAGAGGGTAGAGGGTTTAAGGGTTTAGGGTTTATGGTTTAATGGTTTAGGATTTAGGGTTTATGGTTTATGGATAGAGGTTTTAAGGGTTTAGGGTTTAGGGTTTAAGGGTTAAGGGTAGAGGGTTGAGGGCTAAGGGTTGATGATTTTAGGGTTTTAGGGTTGAGGGTAGATGGTGGAGGGTTAAGGGTAGAGGGTAGAGGGTTTAAGGGTTTAGGGTTTACAGTTTAAGGGTTTACGGTTTATGATTTATAGTTAAAGGGTTGAGGGTTTTAGGGTTTATGGTTTAAGGGAAAAGGGTAGAGGGTTGAGGGTTTTAGGGTTTAAGGGTTGATGGTTGAGGGTTGAGGGTAGAGGGTAGAGAGAGAGAGTGTTTAGGGTTTATGGTTGAGGATAGAGGGTAGAGGGTAGAGGGTTAAGGGTAGAGGGTTTAAGGGTTTAGGGTTTAAGGGTTGAGTGTTGAGGGATTAGGGTAGAGAGTTTAGTTGGGTTTAAAAGGGTTTAAGGGTTGAGGGTAGAGGGTAGAGGGTTGATGGTTTAGGGATTAAGGGTTGAGGGTTGAAGGGTTTAAGAACTGAGGGTATAGGGTTGTGGGATTAGGGTAGAGAGTTTAGTTGGGTTTAAGGGTTGAGGGTATAGGGTTGAGGGATTAGGGTTGAGGGTAGAGGGTATTGGGTTGAGGGTAGAGGGTAGAGGGTATTGTGTTGAGGGTAGAGGGTAGAGGGTAGAGGATTTAAGGGTTTGGTTTTAAGGGTTTAGGGTTGAGGGTTTAGGTCTTCCATACCTCTATCTTCCATTCCCTCTCTCAGGTCTTCTCTCCCACCCTAACTAAATAACTCTCTCCCTCTCAAGTCTTACTCTCTCTCTCAGGTCTCACTCCCTCCCACACTACCTAAACTAATTTTTCTCACTCCAATCCCCTCTCTCACACTCCCTCTCTGTCAGGTCTCACATACCTCCCACCCTACCTAGAAAAATCTATTTCGCTCCAACCCCTCTCCCAGACTCCCTTTCTCTCTCTCCCCCTTTGGTCATTTTGTATCTCTCAGGTATCATCCCTCCCAACCCCTCTCCCATTTTCAATTATTCCCCCCCACCCTAACTCGATAACTCTCTATCCCTCTCAAGTCTCTATCACTCTTAGGTCTCACTCCCTACCACGCTACCTAGACTGATCTCTCTCACTCCTATCCCCTCTCTCTCTATCTCAAGTCTCACTCCCTCTCTACATTTGGAAAAAAATTCAAAGCAACACATTTGGCACTCACCAAATTTGGCAAGCACCAAATGTTGTTTTACCTTGAAATGGTAAAATAGGGGTTAACCCCATGATTCAGGCCCACATGCTTCTGCATTTTTCTGGTTCAACACTTTATCCGACTTAGAAACACCTTTTTTATGTAGTTGACTCCCTGTTGTACCAATCTATACTTGATCCATCACCTTTTTAACACCAATTTGCATGCTAGACAATGTAGAAGAAGACATTTTGAAGTTTCTACATCATTTTACATTATCTTAGGTAATATATGCATTTTGGTAATATTGAAATGTTTATATTTAGTATATTTGTTTTTTTTACAATATAAACTAAATTCCTTTCATGATTTTATTAATCATAAAAACTGGACATAGAATTCAACATTGAATTAGATGGCAGTTGTATAAACAAAATTAATTTTTATGAGTTCGAAGAAAAAAAATGAAAAACATGACATAATTTAGATGAATTCATGTTTTAACTTATATAAACGACATCAACTTAACACAAATTTGCTTATGAATTCTATTTTCAATGCTTATAGTAGTCCATTTCCAACATGGCTAGTGGAATTCACTCTATTTCATTTTAGGTAGATGTTTATATTGAGTTTTTTTGTTTTTTATAATTTATAGAAAATTCATTTGATGATTTTATTAATATTCATTGTTATACATATAATTCAACATTAAATTAGATGGATGTTGCACGTAAAAGTTTAATTTTTAGGAGCTTTAAGATATACAATGGAAAACATGACATAGTAAATTCAAAAATTCATTATTAGTGATGGTTGTGGGAAAACTTTTATTTTCAACTAATTTGGAAAACCTAAGAGCTTTCATCAATGTTAATGCAAGTTTCCATTAATTTTTTTGTTCCATAAAAAAATCACCTTCATCATGTGCTTAGATAAATTCAAGTGACTTGACATAGCTGTTAATGCAAGTTTCCATTCATTCATACCATTTACCTTTCTAAGAAATAAAAAATGGGAAAATTTTGTGCAATTGAAAATTCTTGTTGTCTTTCTAAGTTACCTCATTGCCAAAGAAATACACTTGAATAATTCCAAGATAGCATCACAAAACCTTCTTTGAATTCATGTTCTTCATGGCTTGGTTGACAATCACAATGTGGTTTTGACAATAATATGCACAATATTCTCTAGTTTCCAAAGGTGGCAGCAACTTATACCCTAGGTTTGACACTTATTTGCTCCTAAGCACTTATCCACACTCCAAATACTCCCCTCAAACCCAAGTCTTAACATTGATCAACGCTTACATGAAGCAATTTTTGTAAAAATCCCTCAAAGTACTAGGTTTTACATAGTATAGTTGCAAAAAGAAACAAATTATCCTCAATAACTCACACAAAATGATGATTTAGCAACCCTCTGTTTGTCAGCACATGCATATAAGCCTATAGAAAATTAGTACCAAGTTTCATATATTTTCACTAGAGGCATCAAAAGTTATGGGTTTTTTGAAGATCACTATAAACCCTAGGTTGGGGACAATAATGTTTGATAAGATATGCAGTGTTTGATAAGTCACATTAGTTATGCAATGTAAAGTAATGCTTTGAGTTCTAAAGATATGCAATGCAATGTAATCAACAATATCAATATGTTTCATAAAATTCTTGGTGTGTTTCATAAAATGTAATGTAATTAGTGGTATGGACATGTTTGAGAAAATGCATTACTTACTTCTATTGCGGCATGGAGGTAGATGTATGTATGAAAAATGTTGTAGCATAGACATGTTTGATAATTCCAAATAGCTTGCTGCCTTCATTCATAAAATACTTTGGTGTGTTCCATAAAATGCAATGTAATCGGCAATATCAATATGTTTCATAAAACGCATTACTTACTTTTGTTCTATGTGTGTTTGTGAAAATGTAGCATTCAACATCATGTCGAGGAAATGACCAAAGCCTCTAACACTAGAAGAAGGTGCAGTTAAAAATGCAAGGAGTAGAGAATAAAAAATACAAGCTCGTGAAGCAAAGGAATTGCAGCCCATACAACAAGAAATTCTCGTGCAATCTAAGAGAGATGTCCAATTGGAACGCCAAAGGGAACGAATGAAAAAAGTTCGTGGAAGGACACAAATGAATCTCAAAGTTGGGGGAACATCATCAACAATAGGTGAAGCTCAATGCACATCTCTAGTTGAAGACACACCAACAACAACATGCAGTTTACCAAGTACATCGGAAATCACATCTACAGTTGAAGACACACTATCAACAACATTGCATTTTGAAAGTACATGAGCATACACATCTCTATTTGAAGGAACTCCACAAATTACATCTCAATTTGGAGTTACAACATCATTTACATGTCAATCTCAAGGCATTTCATCAATTGCACCTCCGATTGAAGGTACATGATCTATCCCCAATGTTGTTGACATTCCTAATGCTGACACAAATTTACATTTGAGAACTCCTAGAGTTTTGCATAGAAAACCTAAATTTTTTAATGATATTGATTCCAATGTTTTGAAATGGATGCCTAATAAGATTTCAAAATTATCATGTCAAAGATATGCACAGAGGATATAGAGTTTATTTTTTGAGAAGCTAAGTGAGGGTGGAAGATGCCAACTATTTGTTGAAATGATGACGCAACTCAAATTTAGGCCCACCACGAAGGCTCTTGGGCTAATAGTTTTGAATGACTCAAGTGAGAATTCCATTGTAAATAACTTGATGAGTGCATACGAGAGCATGGGTTCTACCTCACGCATGAAGGATAGTTGTGCCACACGACGTGTGATGACAACATAATTGTTAAGCAGTCAAAAAAGGAACAAGGTGAACCTTACAAAGACAATTAAGTCTTTGAAACTAAGTAGATAATCTCTAATGAGAGCCTAAGGAAGGCATGAAAGAGTGGAGGATCCAAATAACAATGAGTTATGGGAATTCTCAGGTAGAGTTCCACAAAAAGATTAAAGAATTTCTCAAGCCTTGACATCTTTAATAGAAGATTATTGGAAGGATAACACAAGGACCTCTCCCAATCAAAGATATGTTGTAAGAAAGAGAATTAGTAGTAAAATCCATGAGCCACATCCAAAGCATTATTTGGATACCACTCAAACCTAATTTTTTGCCAATTTGTACAAAAGTTTCTTGAAATTAAAATATGTCAAAGGTATTTTGAAATGCTAAAGCCTTTTTATGTCAAAATAAATCACACATGCACTACTTGTTTTTGTAGAGTACATATTGATTTTTCTAACCATTATGATTTTTATTGAGGTATATGTGTAGATATGCATACTAACAATGTTTTGCAGGAATGTAACATAAGGCCTCCACCTAAATTGTCAAGGGAATTCTTATCTTCCATTTTATGTGAAAGAGTGGATGGTCAAATTTTTTACAAGAAGTCATGTTTGGATGGCACATGTGATCATTTTAGTTCAAGCAAGGCATACACATAGAGCTCGATGGCTGGACTCACAGTTCAATCTATGCAAGGACATGTTTCCACTTCATAGCATCGTTTCAGTTGTCAACTTCATGGAGAACTACACACTACAACCACAAATCAAGGTGCAATCACAGTACTACAACTCCACACAGGTTGCTATATTTGTGCATATAGCATTCATTCATGAAAATGATAGTACAAAGGATAACAAGAAAATATTGAGGGAGTATCACTTTTACATCAGTGATGATCACACACATTCTACAGAGTTTGTGCAAGGTTGCTTTTAGATGTTCTATGTTGATCTGGCTAGCAGGGGCATATCATTCAGTCAACATATCATATGGTCAGGAATGTAACATAAGGCCTCCACCTAAATTATATGTTGCTCTCTATTGACTACCTTTAAGTTAGTATTCTCTACTGGTATTTGATGTCATATGCATGAAGGAATGTAACATAAGGCCTCCACCTAAATTGTCAAGGGAATTCTTATATTCCATTTTATGTGAAAGAGTGGATGGTCAAAGTTTTTACAAGAAGTCATGTTTGGATGGCATATGTGATCATTGTGGTGGCATGCAACATTTTCCAATTTTCCAACACATGGATAGTACACACACAATTGGAGATAGAATTGTGGAATTTGGAAAATACAAGACAGTGGCCTACAGTCTAAAAGATGGGAAAGAAGTAGAGAAGTGTGAATTGGTCAGTGATAAGATTCCAGTGTATCAGTTTATGGGAATTTTCCATGATTATGTGGTCTATGAGTATGCAAGGCATACACATAGAGCTCGATGGCTGGACTCACAGTTCAAGCTATGCAAGGACATGTTTCCACTTCATAGCATCGTTTCAGTTGTCAACTTCATGGAGAACTACACACTACAACCATAGATCAAGGTGCAATCACAATACTACAACTCCATGCAGGTTGCTATATTTGTGCATATAGCATTCATTCATGCAAATGATAGTACAAAGGATAACAAGAAAATGTTGAGGGAGTATCACTTTTACATCAGTGATGATCACACACATTCTAAAGAGTTTGTGCAAGGTTGATTTTTGATGTTCTATGCTGATTTGGCTAGCAAGGGCATATCATTCAGTCAACATATCATATGGTTAGATAACTGTACATCACAATTCAAGAACTCCATAATTTTTTATTGGTTGCGTAGGATGCATAGGATCAGTGGTGTTCCCCATATGTGGAACTTCTCAGAGGTCAGGCATGCAAAGGGGGAGCATGATGGAGCAGGTGCATGTAGCAAAAGAGCCTTAGCACAAGAAGAGTTAAAGTACAAATATAGTGTAAAGTTGACAAATGCAAGATCAATTGTTGAGTGGTGCAATCATGCAATGGCTCCAGGTAGTGAAGGTGATTCTTTAGTTTATATATTTTTTCATTTAGTAGATGATACTAACATTGAAAAATATGAGAATTGTTGTACACTAATAGGATCGAGTGAGCTACACTCTTTTAGAAGCTCCAATGCAGGTACATGGACTATCCATACATAGAAGATGGTATACTTTTGTTTTGCATGTACACTTCAAGCATGGAATGATTGCGAGTCAACAAAGTGGGTTGACAGATGGTCTGTAAGAAGTGTAACCCCACTTGACACTTATCAGCTCCCAACGGCTCTACAAATCACAAAGATGCAATTATTCGTTGAATTTGATCATGTATCAGACCTACTAGAACCAAGTAATATATCTTACTTTCAGGTTTTACTTTGATGTTCATTAAATACATCTAACAAGATGAAATATCAATGCAGGGCATGTTTATGCGGTGATTGCAGACGAAGACAATAAAGAGGGTATAGATTATTACTCGTGTCATTGTATTGAGGCCAAAAAGAAATTGGAGGCCCTAGTTATAGATGGAGAAAACATAGAATATCCTACAGGTTCAGTGGTTGTTACTGGAGCATGGCTTAGAAGGTACCCAATTAAGAATGTTGTAGTTTGGTTGTTTGAGGACTTTGACACACATTGAAATATTCTTCACTAATCGAACCTTGTAGTCACAACCAACGTTCATTTGATCGAATATAAGGGTAGACCTATGAACTAGAACTTGGGGAAAGTGGATGAGTCTAACCACGAGGCAATACTTGACACAATAAAGAGTAGAGGAGACTTGGATGGTTTTGTAGATTGATTTGTAAGTACATGCACATTGAATTTGTAAAGTCATGAACTATTGACCACTGCTTTCTTTGAAGTGTTTAAGTTTGATTGTAGAAGGGTTTGCAAAATTGCATTATTGTTAATTTGCAAAATCATAATTATATGCTGCTCTCTATTGACTACTTTTAAGTTGGTATTCTCTACTGGTGTTTGATGTCATATGCATTTAGGACTATCATTGATGCATTTGTGACTATAAGTTATACTTAAGATTTTCAACTTAAGAAAAGAACAACATTGGTTGTTGGTGCAAGTGTTCAGTGGTATGAGAAAGTAGCGAAAGATGATCCACATCACCATTATAGGACCTTCAATTGATTTACTTATAGCATGCATGAAGGTGATAATAGATTTGTAAGAGAGGGGGACTGACCAAGTTCAAGGCCCCAAGTCACAGAGAGCCAAGAGCGGAAGGCTACCCTAACTCACCTCACTCCAAAGGGTTGTTTTGAAATGAGGGACGAGAATGATGAGGATTGTAAGGTCCTTCAATCACTCTACATACCGGAAATCAGTTTTGGGGCTAGGCAACCCAGTTTTTGGGTTCAACACTATGCCTCAGGTGGCTCTCTACCTGAGGATGAAAGCATGGTTTCAGGATGATAGCGCAATGCGCTAGCGTCTCTCAGGTGGGCTAGCATTCGTTCGACCAGAGGACTGAAAGTAGAATGGGAACTGCTAGAAAACAAGCTAACAGCCAAGCTAGTGATTTTTAAGTGAAAAAAATAAAACTATAAAGTAAGAAATATACCAACAAATGTGATAAAGCAAGTATATTAAGGCTAGGGTGACAAATATTATCTCATAAAAGAGCATGTTCGCCAGCTAGCTCCAAATACATGTCCACCTACACACAATAAAAAGGAAAAATTGGGGGGTTGTATAGGGGCTTGCCTCAATTACACCCCCCTTTTGGTGTTTCCACCTCCATAGATAGCCAAGATAACAACTATAGAGAAAAGTATGATAAAGGAAGAATAAAAGTAAAGAACACAATAAACACTACAAAACAATAATGTGCTACTCAACCAAATCGTAGAGGAGAGGAGTGAAAATACTTACCACCTCCACCAAGAGCTCAATAGCTAATGGAGGAGAAAAAGAGAGGACTCAATCCCTTGTTGCAATGGTGTTGTTACACACTTGCTCTACGAAGTTGATGGAGTGTTGTTGCTGCTACTATGAAGTTCCAAAGTGTTGCTTGAAGGAAAGAAGTGAGTGCTAGAATGCTTAGGGAGTGCAAAAAGAAGATGGATTGAATGTTTAGAGGATGAAATGCATGAAGGAAGAGTGTTTTTGAAGGTGGGATGAGAAAAACAGCCATTTTCGGGTCGGTTGGTCGAAGAGGGGCGTTACAAATCGACCCAAATGGGAAGTGTAATGCCTCTGCCAACTTTAGACACAGGAATCCATCAGGGACGTACGTGCACCACACAAACGTCTGTGCACTACGTGGGTGTCCCAACAATTATTCTTCTGTCGACGCACAAAACATATGCCAAGTGGAACGAAGGCAGTGAGCTGATGTGGAATTTCACCTTCGGATTTGGTTTTCTAAGGTGGGGAAGTGGAAAAGGGGAATTTGCACAAGGGGTGAAAATTCACTCCTATACAAGATCTGGTCAAAAGGTGTATGTCTGACATTATTCAATTATTGGTCTTTTAATGATTTTTATGCGATTCGATGTCTAAAATTGTTAGGCTTTTGCAGGTTTTTTGTGGACCAAATTCTAGTGAGATTACACAACCACAAAGAGGCTACTCCCCATGTGTTTCCAAGGGAGCAGGGGATGTACATGTTTTGAAGAATTTTGGAATGCAAATAACTGGGCCACCTGAGGTGGATTGGAGAAAATAAACTAGGCAACAACTCCTTTTGTTTCTTCTTGTACAATATATTTCATGATCTGGGCTGCAAATGGGATGATTATTTCCCTACATGTATTGCTACAAGTATTGAGAAATGGGAGGATTTTCAATATTTTCTTCCATCATTATTGTAATATTTGTTATTGAATTAGTGTATTTTTACATATACATATTACGTATTTTAGCTACCAGCTCAAACAGGTAGAGTTGTTTATGTTTTACAAAGTGAAACAAAAGCTACATTCGACTCTGCTATGTTATATCCATGTGCATAAAGAAATTATCAAAAGGATGCATTATTATATTATGCAAATGCATACAACAGAGAAGAGAGTGAAATAATTTTTGCAAAAGTAGTCTTTATTGATAAACATAAATGTATGGTGTCCCACACAAGCTATGGGACTAACTATTTGAATGCAAATAAAGGAAAAGACTATACATTTGTAGATACATGAAAGAAAGTCTGCATATATAAAGAGAGGAGACCTTTCATTTCCTGAATGACGAATCCCAGTTGAGTTACTTTGCATTTGTTGTTGCCTCTCTTGCTTGTTCAACTCCCTTTGCTCCAATGCTCCAGAAGGTTGCTTAGGTACTCCACAAATTCTTGTATGTGTGAGCAAGAGTTTGTTAGAGCAATGAAACATCACCAATAAATATATATATGCAAACATCCATAAACATATAGCCTAATCCTCATAAGCATCAAAATAGTTTACATACCACAAATGTCCAAGAAAATAGAATGGTTATCATAAACATCTATCATATTCTCTGTTTTATCTAACATGTTTGTTCATTGTGCAGGTATAGGTGAAATTTGTGTTTCTGGTTTGCTTCATTTGATCATAGCATGTGGAGTAAAATGGGCTCCCACAAGTGTTGCAACATGCCACTCTCTTGTTTCACTTGAGAGAGATAGTCATATATTGGATCACATATGGAACCCTTGAGGATAAGTTTCAGAATCATGTTCATATTGATTAAAGCTAGCTGTCTTATTAATAAGTGCTCTCATATTAATAAGGACACCCCTTACCAATAGGAACATGATACAAAACTGGCCTAAAAAGTTCCATGAGGATTTCATAAAGAAGAATTGAAATATGATTGCAAGTTTTAATATCAAGAGCTATCAAGACCTATCATGAGCTACATGGTGTTCCTTCGAATGGTAATTTATCTATTGCTATTGAAGAATATATGGATGTCTATGATAGTATGAATGTGAGGAAGCATTCCAAGTGGAGAAGGGCCATAACATCCATGTGGGAGTGTAGGTATGAATATGTACAGTGCTAATACATTGAACATTGCAATATATGATAGTAATAGTGAGCAAACTAGTGTCAAATAAAGCACTATACCATAAACCAAGCGTTGACCAAAGTCAAGCACATGAAGATTTCAATAAAATTGTAGGAGTAGGGGCTTAGGGTTCCAAACCCTCATGCAAGATAGAAAGTTTTTCAAAAGAAAATGAGTACACAGAAGATCCAAAATGGCCATGGAAATGTCGCAGCTTGGATGACCCTTGGACTTGCAAGTTAGTGAAAAGGGTAGTGTTCATGAAGGAATGGAAAAATGTGTATAGTTTTGAATTATACCCATACTTTGCAAGGGTTTTGAATGATTTTTTAAACCATTTTTTCACAACAAAGGTGGTTATGACACTACTGAAAACCCCTCAAGATATGTAAAAAGAGAAAGATGGAGGAGAGTCGGCCATAGTTTAGCAAAAAGAACCAAACACCTGCAAATATTTGAGCCACGACCATGAAGGGTAAAAGTTCTATATTTTCTGCAGAGACTCTTAGCCCTGGTATTCAAAATGTAAAAAATGAAATGCATGAAAATCACAATGGAACATGAGAAATAGAGTATTCATCTTTTTTCACTTACAAAGCTCCAGTTCAAGCATTTTTTCTCTAGAGAAAATGGAATAGAATGACAAAATATGCTTATAGAAAGCTCACCTTGAGTTTTTCATAAAAAATTGTTTGAAAATCCCTCTAGGATGCTAGAATTTGCCATGGGAGAGTCTCTAAAAACCCTTGGTCGGCAGGCATGAAGGCTCTAGAAAGGTCGATGTAAAAAATGAAATGCAATAACTTGTTTTTGCATCAATTTTGTTGTTTAGGGTTTCTTACCCTAATCCTATGCCAACAAGAGAGAAGGCATTTTTTCCCTATCTTTTAAAAAATTGCAATGAGACTAATGTATGCTTGTGGTCTAGTTTATGTCTTAGTGAGTTTCCATGTCCCGTTATGTTTGAAGCATAAGACTCTTTAGGACTTGTAATTTTTTGCTTTTGACTCATGTATGGTCGAACCTTGTATTTATTTTTGCATTAATTTGAAATGTAAAGCATTTGATTTAAGTGATATTGTTATAAATCACTTAGTCAAAATTGCTATTTTAAATGTAAAAATGGAGTATTATGCCTTGTAAATTCACTTATGAGCTTCTGTTGAGTCTTTATGCTTTGCAAGCATCTTAGACTTGGTTGGAGCAGTTGGTCAACCAAGGGGGAGAATAGAGGAGTGTTTACTCACCTTTTTAAAGGGAATGAGGGTATTTAGGAATTGATTTATTATACCTTCATGATGGGCATAGTCAAAGTTGACCTTTTCAACATTTTGGAGCTCTTTTGGAGGGGATTTGGTTGCTACATTTTTGGATTTTTGGAAGCATACGACCAAGGAGTTTCTAGATCCTTTTTGGTGGATTTTGGGGGGAAGTTTGGATATAGTCACTTGTTGGTCCTCATTTTACACTTAGTTCTGATTATTCTTTAGCTTGTACTTAGTGACTTTTGGAGTCCTTTTGTAGATTTTGCATACTTTGGTAACTCTTATGACATGTATACGAGTGATTACCTTGGATATCAATGATATTGAGTATTTTTCCTTCTCATTATGTGCTTTATTATGTGCATCTGGTTGATTGATCAAATTACTTGTGAAATTTATCTTTTTCCTTATAATTTTGTCTCATGTTAAGCACCTTTTTACAAAAAAGTATGTTGTTACAAGTTATAAGTTGTGTTAAGAAATGCAAACACTTTTAGTTGTGAAACCTTTTTCCTTCGAAGATTTTAGCATTGAAGCCTCCTTATAAAGTACATATGCAAGAAACAAATAGAAGTGAGTTGTGTAAGCCAAATTCAGTCTTTGTTAAAATTGTGTATGTAATATGAGTTTGCATGTCCTAGTTAGTTTTGGTGTGTCACCTTTGTTTCAGTTTTTAGTTTTTTAGGTTTATGTACTATTTATTACCCTTTTCCTTGGAAAAACAATAGAATAGTTTAGGTGATTAACATTTAGGATCCAACCTTATCTGGAGGTCCACTCCAAGTTTAGGTGACCCACAGCCTAGGAGTGTTCCCATGTTACTCTGAAATGCTAAGTTCTACAACTTAGCAAGGGTGCAGTTTTGAGAGTTAACAATTTTGGCACACCTGATGGGACTATCGAATCAATATAGTTGTAGAAAAACACATGTTTTGCTAGTTTTATATGCAACCTGTGAGTTTCAGACCTTTGAGAGGTTTAATCTGCATATCTGGCGACTCTAGGTGTTGAAGTTAGCAGAAACCAGTGTAGAAAAACATATGAGAATGATACAAACAAGAGGAAGTGATATTCCTTTTGAATACCTACAACTATCACCACCTAGGAGAAGTGGAAGAATAGTAAAATGAACTCTTATTTCATCAAAAAGAGTTCAATCAACACCCGCTAGTTTCAAACCAGTAGTAGTAGTAGCAAGTGTATCTATACCTTTAGTTTTTGTGCCTATTAAACCAGTTCAGGCCAATCCAATGGCTGCATAGAGGAATCGACCTTTCATTTCATTTAATGGAGGTGGCCCACTTAACTTGCAACAACATGATGATACTCCTATGGTTGTGTTAAGTTTTTTTCTTTTTTTCACAGGGGAGGATCAAACTACTCGTATTGAGCATATCAGGGATGTGGCCTCACTATGTAGAGTCCATCACATCACTTAAGAAAATTTTGCAGTGAGGATGTTGGCCGCTTCATTAAATGGGAAAGCTCTTTAGTGGTTTAGGGGTTTGGTAGTTGATTCTATAGTGAATTGGGATGAGTTGGGAGTAACCTTGAGCAAGCAATTCAAGGACAAGTACGATCACATGTAGCTAGTTGAGAAAATGACTACAATTAAGAGAGATCCTTAGGAGAAAATGATAGATTTCAATTTCCATTTTTAGAAGACATGGAACAAGATTCTTGTTACGGTAAGACCTTCTCTAGAGTATGCATTTCTTTATTACTTAAAGGCTCTTAACAATGATATTTATGTTATGATGTACAATCCATGGGAGGTACTTCTCTACTAGTTGTATTTGACATTGCAGTGAGGGAAGAAAATAGTCTTATCCAAGCGGGTAAGATTGCATCTAGACCACCAATACCCATTTTCCTAGAAATTCAGCCTTCCATGCCTTTGCAAATACCACCTTTTGCTCATATACCCGCTATTCCAGCATTACCAACTACTGCTAGTCAAGAAAAGGCTATCCCAACCCAATCTCCTAAGTTGCAAGAAATAAAAGGCTTACTTCAATCCTTTGGAAATGAGTTAGAGACCATGAAGAAGCAGTAGTTTCAAAATTTTAAGCCATATCAGCCCCAGGGTCAAGGAAAAAACCAACTTTATCAAGCTAATAGGCAGCTATATCAAGGGAATTACCAAGGTGCAAGGAAGAATCTCAATCCAAGGCCTTTTTAGCCATATAATCTAGATCCAATTAGTTCAACTAGGGATCTTTTTCCTATCCAGAATAACCTTGTAGTAGATTATGAGTGATGTTTTCCCTACAACCAACCCCATGACCAAGCTACATGCTCAAATGGGGTTATCAACGAGGCTTTGATTGTGCAGAATGTATCAAGTATGCAGAATGTGCCTAATGATGAATCTCCACAACAATAAAATCTCCCTCAAAGTGATACAACTCTCCTGAATTGGCAAGGAGAGGAATTTCATGGAGTGAATAGAGATTATTCTCCAATAGTAGCTAACACTACAGCCAAGAAGAGGGCTTTTGAAATTGAACAATCAACAAACAAAGAAAAGGAAGTTGTTGGTCCATCCACCTCTCAAGTGCCACATACTCCAAAGAAATACACAAGGTGCTACCAAGGAGTAGCCCAAGAATATACCCCAATCATCTCACTTGCAAGCAAACCCTGATGTTGTAAGGACTCACCAAAATTTAAATGCTACTGCACCTTTCAGCATTGTTGAGCACATGAAGAAAATGAATGTGACAATTTTTATGTGCGATTCTTTTTCCATCCCAGGCCAAAAAGATTTATTACAATCTGCATTGTCTAATTTAAGTATTTCAAGTGATGTTTCAGTTGACCAAGTTAAGGTTGTTTTTACAAACACACCTCAAGGCAGTAGTAAGCAGCCAGGTAAAGATGTCAAACCCCCCCTTTTTATGTATCTTTGATAATAGGGGATAAATTGGTTCACTATTGTATGGTGGATTCAGGGGCAAGTAGTTTTGTTATTCCTAAGCAGATTGTTGATAGGTTAGGTTTGAAATATATGCCTCTTGAAAAGGGAGTGGTCCAACTTGATAGGTCAACCATTAACACTGTAGGTGTCATTAAGGATGCAAGCCTTACCTTACATGCCTACCCAAACTTTTCCATCCCTCAAGATATATTTTTCATTGATTTACCACCTTATTTTTCCTTGTGTTTGTCAAGGGATTTCACTGCCAAAATAGGGGGTTATTTGATCTCAGATTGGTCTCACATGTTATTTAGGACTAGATACAGGACAAAGGTAACCATTAAGTATGAATTAATTTCCAAAGACCATATACATCCCTATGTACCAAGTGCCATAAATGCCAACTATGCTATTTTTGATGGCAATGAGCATGCTGCTACTCAAGAACCAAGGACTCAAACTAAGGATATCTCATATATCCCTCTGAATGAGTGGGTAGCATAAAATGTAGAAGATGAACTAGGTAAGAACACCAAAGACAAAGGAATGGGTATATACATGATGCATGAGCCAAATTCTATTATTCCAAACCTTGAAAAGAAGGTTGATCAATAATTAGAACAACAAAATGAGATATGGAAAAAAAAATTGATGGCTCTAGAAGCAAGAATGGAGCTGGTGGGGGTGCAATGCTTGTATCCCCACAAGGTGAAAAATACTATTCAACTTTTTGATTTTCATCTTCTTGTTCTAACAATACTGTTGAATATGAAGGTTTGATTCATATTTTAGAATCAGCAAGGAAAAGGAAGATTAGCTACCTACAGGTATTTGGGGATAGTGAGTTGATAGTTAATCAGGTAAGAGGCTTGAATGTGACTAAAAATGTTTAATTCTTACAAGCATAGGGTATGGGATATGATAGAAGAGTTTGATGCTTTCAATTTGATTTCTATTCCTAGGAATAGAAATAAGCATGCAGATAGGCTAGCTACAATAGGTGCTCAATTTGAAATACCTAATGATATTAAGAAAGAAAAGGTGCAACGGTATGTCAAAGTAGTTGTAAGACCATCTATTCTTGATAACAACATTCATTCCCAAGTTTTTGAGAGTGATGAGTAGGTATTGAGTTTTTTGCTTGAAGAAGATGAATTCTCAGTGATAAACCAGGAGAAACTTAAGCAACAATATGATGATTAGGTTATTCAGTTAAGGACAAACAAGTTGTCCAAGGGTCTAGTTACCTTGGAATCCATTTTTAGTATTGATGAACAACTAAAGAAAAGAAAGACCAACATGCATATCAAAGAATAACATTATGAAGAGCTTGAAATATTCAAAGGTAAGCTCCTTAAAATTTGTAAGATTTTTTCCCATGAAGATATATAGGATTTTATTGCACTTTTTCAAGAATTTCATGATGTCTTTGCATGGGAGTATTCATATTTTAAGGGTTTTGATCCCCAAATTGCTCAGCATACTATAGAATTAGAGCCAAATGGAAAACTTGTTAGGTAGAAATAGAGGCCTTTAAATCCAAAACTTGAGCCTCTTATGATTAAAGAATTGACCAAGTTGATTGAGGGAGGAATCATTTTCCCAATCAAGTATACATTATGGGTCTCTAACCTTGTTCTGGTTAGAAAGAAAAATAGAGAGATTAGGCTCTGTGTAGATTTTAGAGATCTGAATAGAGCCTCATTAAAAGATCATTATTTGTTGCCCTCTATGGAGTAGATTCTGCAAGTAGTGGTTGGTTCAGAAAGATTTTCATTACTTGATGGTTATTCAGGTTGTAACCAAGTCTTAGTTAAAGAAGAAGACCAATATAAGACTACTTTTACCACAAAATGGGGCACCATGGCTTATAAAAGAATGCCATTTGGCCTATCCAATGTTGGTGCCACTTTTCAAAGGGCCATGGACATGGCATTTCAAGGGTTGATTTATAAATTAGTGCTCATTTACCTTGATGATATAACAGTTTTTTCTAAGAATGCAAATAAGCATCTTTCCCATTTGAAACAAGTGTTTGAGAGGTGTAGGGAATTTGGTATATCCCTTAACCTCAAAAAATTCATTTTTGTTGTCCATGAAGGCAAGCTTCTTGGACATATAGTGTCAAAATAGGGGATCACCATTGATCTAGAGAGAGTAAGAGCTATCTTAGCCTTGCCTTTACCCAGCCATAAAAAGGGGCTGCAAAGCTTTCTTGGAAGGATTCATTTTTGAGAAGATTCATTTTGGATATTGTAAATCTTTTGAAGCCACTAACTGCTATGTTGAAAAAGAATGCAAGTTTTAACTGGGTCACCAAAGAGGCCAAGCACAGTTTTGAAGCAATCAAGGAGGCATTATCAGTAGCTCCCACTTTAGTAAATCCTAAGTTTTCAAAGGATTTTATTGTGTATGCCTATGGTAGCATAGACACCATTTATGCAATGTTGGTACAACAAAATGATGATAATTTAGAATAGCCTATTTCTTTTTCAATTAAGGTTTAGAAGATTATGAACAGAGGTATACTATTAGCTCTCAAAAACGCAGGTAAGAATACCTCAAGAGGCTGCCAATCTCTTGGTACATTTTAGGGTAACAGACAAAGCCAAATGGTTTAAGCTTTCTACTCTTTAGGTGCTGCTAGACCTAGGCGGGCGTACCTATACGAATGAAGCAGACTTAATGTGCTTATCTTTCTTGAAATTTTTTGCCCACAATGGCAGATGTGAGTGGACAAATAAAACTAAATTTGGTATAAATTGCATAGAATATTAAAACTAAAACCTAATATGTTCAGTTAACAGATGTAAAGAAAATGAATGAATCTAAATGGTGAAATGCAGAGACTAGTGCCTTATTGGGTATGCAGAGTCAAATGAAATAGAAATGGGCAACTTATTTATGGAGAACACTCAAATTGTTTGGCATATGTTTTGTTTATAACTTGTATAAACATGCAAAACTGTGATTACTAAGCTCTTCTTAATGATCCAGATGAATTTCCCTGATTACTGTGATTAATCAAAAGGATTTGATCCCTCCTTGAAAGAACCAGTTATTTAACCACACAAATACAACAAATGTGCACTAATAAACTGAGTATAAACTTGTTATACCAATTTAAATAACCAGAAAAGCCAACTCTGGAGACAACTTTAATAATACCTTCAATAAGCACAATAGACAATTGACACCAGAAATGAACCACCACATCAACTGATTTTCATTGAAATCTCCATTTGAAATCATGCATCATAGTCTCTGATATAAAAATTTTATTCTATTGTATCCATTTCTAATCTATCTACTGTATCTAATCTAATCTAATAATGTCTTCTTTTACAATCGAAAATGGATATTTATACATTTGTGTCTGAAAAGACACATTGCTTCCCATTCCAAATGTCGGCCAACAGTATTCGGGTTTTATTTAACATGTGCCAAACACTCGTCGAGACATCCCGTAGTTACACCAAAGGCCAATGTCTCACCGACAGTCATCTTGCATCCTTTGTGTTTCGCTGTGACCTCTGTTGTCAGGGAGACGTCCCACAGATGATACTTCGTCTTACCAAGATATGCTCTTTAGTGTATTTTCCGGTCGCTAAGACAATTCTGAGTCGGGAAGAGGTTTCGTAGAACACCTTGTGTCTTATCGAAATACCCCGTGATACATTCTTGTCGCTGAAACATGATCATTCTCTCACCGATGAAGCAATATGTCGGCATGACATTTAGATAGGCAAGACTGCGAGACCTCCCACCGATAACCTTTGGTAGAATCCCATTGTGCAATGTCGACAAGACCCGATGCACTCGCCAAGACTTTACTCTGATGTACTTTAGTCTTACCAAAGTGTATATCCTTATCGCTGATCGGTAAGAAATTCAAATTCGCCAAGACCTCATCCCAAATACCCTTTGTTTGGCCGAAGTGCTTGCTCGTTCCGCGCTAGTCAGTGAGACATAAAGAGTTCGCCGAGACTTCACCCCGAAAAAAAAATCTCTCACTGAAATGCTCCTTCTGTCGTCGGTCAGTGAGACAATAAGATCTCGCTAAGACCTCACCTCGAAGAAGACTCTCCTGCCGATGGGAAACCCTTAGTTGCCGAAACAATAAAAGT
The DNA here is from genome assembly GCA_007258455.2 of Sequoia sempervirens. NCBI lineage: Eukaryota > Viridiplantae > Streptophyta > Pinopsida > Cupressales > Cupressaceae > Sequoia > Sequoia sempervirens. Next base: position 121,586 of record VDFB02203238.1, read on the forward strand.
GTCCTGCCGATAGGTGCTTGTAGGTAAATTTTGATCGCTGTGACATCCCTGAGGTCTTGCCGATAGGAAAATGTAGACATATATTAACAAAAAAGCATTATGGGTCAGGGGGACCAAGATAATCTCATGCCGATATGGACGATTATGTGAAATACTCAGACCTAGATGGATTTTATGGGATAAAAATGGGCAGAATGTGAGCAAAATATTATGAAGAGAGGCCCTGAGCATATGGTGAGGACTCAATTGGAAACTCAAGGGTATGAAACAACTTGTGAAATTATTTAGAATTTTACAGTTCTAACAGTATACTTTTGTAGAAAAGCATGTGCTTGTTGTTATTAGAAGTCTAAAAAAGTTTAATCATTTGATTTCTAATAACTAAGTTCATCTCATGGTTGCTCATCCTAGTTTCAGAGAGTTTTTGTTAAGTAGAGACTTGAATGAGAAAAGGGTAGGTTGGATTATGAAGGTCATGGAATTTGACATTGACATCAAAATTACCAAGCTTCTAAGGGATAAAGGGTTGTGTGATTAGGATTTGAAAATGAGCAAGAAACTCAGAAGGAAGTTGTTTTGGTCACAAATGATGAACCTCAAATTCTTGGACCTATATTAGGTACAAGTTGGATGTGAGATATGGTTCATTTCTTGCAGACTGGTGAGTGCCCACAAGGTTTAGACAGAGTGAAAAGGAGGTATTTTAGTTTACAGTTAATTCTTTATGTCTTGGTTAATGATGTGTTGTTTAGAAAATATCATAATGGTGTGTTACTGAGATGCATTGATAATGATCAGATTGATAAAGTTCTTCATAAGTTTCATGATGGTACAACTAGTGGAAATTTTTCCCCAAGAACTACAGCTTGGAAGATCATGAGAGCTGGCTACTATTGGCCAATCCTTTTCAAGGATTCCCATGCTTAGGAAAGAAAATGTGTTAACTGTGCCTTGTTTGCAGGCAAAGAGAGGCTACTAGATTTTCCTATGCAACTTATACAAGTGGAACAACCTTTTATGAGGTGGGGCATTGATTTTATAGGACCTATTAATCCACCTTCTAGTGCAAGTCATAGATGGGTCCTCATTGCAACTGATTATTTTACCAGATGGATAGAGGTTGTGGCTTTAAAAGAATCCAATGAAAGTGTTGTTCTCAAATTTTATGATGATTTGGTAACTAGATTTAGTGTACCTAAATCAATTATTTCAAACAATTCTCTAGCCTTTGTTGGAATGAGGGTGAGTGATTGGGCTGTCAAAAATGGTATTCATTTGAACACATCATCTAACTATTACCTTCAAGGTCATGGTTTGGTAGAATCAACAAATAAAAACTTGATCAAAATTATTAAGAGAACAATGGAGGATAACCAAAGAACTTGGCACACTAGGTTGAAATATGCCTTGTGGGCAGATAAAATAACTCCAAAAAGATCCATTCGAAACTCCCCTTATATGCTAGTATATGGGAAAGATATAAGATTTCCTTTATCTATTGAGCTTCTTGCTCTTGATGTTATGAACCAACTTGAAATGTTTGAGGAGGATCCAATGGATATTAGATACACACAACTTGTGGAGCTGGAGGAACAAGAGATAAAGCCATGAAAACAATGAAGTTTCATCAACTCAAAACAAAGAGAGGTTTTGACAAGAAAACAACACCCAAGGTGTTTAAAGAGGGAGATGTTGTGCTTAAGTGGGATGAATTAAAGAGCAGGTCAGGCAAGCACTCCAATTTTGATAGTGTGTGGAGTGGCCCGTTTGATATTACTAAGTGTAAAGAGCACAATGCATTTCAATTGTCAAAAATGGATGGAGAAGTTTAAATTCCTATCCCAATTAATGGGATACACTTCAAACAATGTTTTGAGGTATGATCTACCTCGTACATGCTAGATTAGGAGTTTCTATTTCAATAATTGTTGTTGCACATTAGTATAAATGCAGTTTTTCATTTCCCTAAGTGTTGTTCAACACATTTAAGTAGGTTTGATCAAAACTTTTGGTGTATTTGGAATAACTTTGCAAGGTATCATGCACTAATCTGATGAGTTACACTAATGTACAAGACTATTTTCAAGTCTTGTTAGTTTTCTAAGTGAGTTTGTGCCCAATGGATAAGCTTAGGCAACTGGTCAATATGTTAGGTAGGAAAGCATATAGCAGATGTCACCAAAAATGTTACCTATTTTAGCTACCAACTCAAATAGGTAGAGTTGTTTATGTTTTACAAAGTTAAAGAAAATGTACATTCTACTTGGCTATGTTATATCCATGTGCATAAATAAATGATCAAAAGACTACATTATTATATTATGCAAATGCATAGAATAGATAAGAGAGTGAAACAATTTTTGCAAAAATAGTCTTTATAGATAAACATAAATGTATGGTGTCCCACACAAGTCGTGGGACTAACTATTTGAATGCAAATAAAGGAAAAGACTACATTTTTAGGTACATGAAAGAAAGAATACATATATAAAGAGAGGGGACCCGTCATTTCCTGAATGACGAATCCCAGTTGAGTTGCTTTGCATCTGCTGCTGCCCCTCTTGCTTGTTCAGCTCCCTTTGCTTCAATGCTCCGAAAGGTTGCTCAGGTGCTCCGAAAATTCCTACATGTGTGAGAAAGAGTTTGTTAGAGAAATGAAGGATCACCAATCAATATATATACAAACATCCATAAACATATAGCCCGATCCTCATAAGCATCAAAATAGTTTGCATACCACAGATGTCCAAAAAAATAGAATGGTTATCATAAACATCTATCATATGCTCTGTTTTATCTAACATGTTTGTTCATTGTGCAGGTATAGGTGAAATCTTTCTTTCTAGTTTGTTTCATTTGATCATAGCATGTGGAGTAAAATGGGCTCCCACAAGGGTTGAGCCCAACATGTCACTCTCTTGTTTCACTTGAGAGAGATAGTCATATATTGGATCACCTATGGAACCCTTGAGGATGGGTTTTAGAATCATGTTCATATTGATTAAAGCTAGCCATCTTATTAATAAGAGTTCTCTCATATTAATAAGGAAACCCCTTGCCAATAGGCACATGATACAAAATTGGTCTACAAAGTTCCTTGAGGATTGCATAAAAAGGAATTGAAATATGATTGCAATTTTTAATATCAAGAGTTATCAAGACCTATCATGAGCTACATGTTGTGCCTTTGAATGGTAATTTATCTAGTGTTATTAAAGAATATATGGATTTATGTGACAGTATGAATGTGAGGAAGCATTCCAAGTGGAGAATGACCATAGCATCCATGTGGGAGATTGGGTATGAATATGTACAATGCTAATACATTGAAGATTGCAATATATGACAATAACAGTGAGCAAAATTGTGTCAAATAAAGCACTATACCATAAACCAAGCCTTGGCCAAAGTCAAGCACATGAAGATTTCAATAAAATTTTAGGAGCAAGGGTTTAGGGTTCCAAACCCTCATGCATGATATAGAGGTTTTCAAAAGAAAATGAGTACACAAAAGATCCAGAATGGCCATGGAAATGTTGTAGCTTGGATGACCCTTGGACATGCAAGTTAGTGAAAAGGGTAGTGTTTATGAAGGAATGGAAAAATGTGTATAGTTTTGAATTACACCTGTACTGTGCAAGGGTTTTGAATCATTTTGCAAACCATTTTTTTCACAAAAAAGGTGGTTATGAAACTGTTGACCACTATTATGTGGTATCACAAGGAGAACAAAGTTACTCATGGTGTTGAATTCAACATAAAAGAATGGGAAAAACCCTCGTATTTGCAAAAAGGTGAAAGAAGACCCAAAAAACCAAATATTTTGAGAAAATGCAAAGCCCAAGGATCAAGCCACAACCTGTTGAAAGTGTACCCAGAACATTTCAAATATTGAGAAATTGAAAACCCCTCAAGATATGTAAAAAGAGAAAGATGGAGGAGATTCGGCCATAGTTTAGCAAAAAGAACCAAACACCTGTAGATATTTGAGTCGTGGCCATGAAGGGGAAAAGTTATATATTTTATATAGAGACTCTTAGCCATGGTATTCAGAATGTAAAAAGTGAAATGCATGAAAATCACAATGGAACATGAGAAACAAGGTATTCATCTTTTTTCACTTACAAAGCTCAAGTTCAAGCATTTTTTCTCTACAGAAAAGGGACTAGAATGAAAAAATATGCTTATAGAAAGCTCACCTTGAGTTTTTCACAAATGTTTGCACATAATTCTATTGGAAAATCCCTCTGAGATGACATAATTCACCATGGAAGAGTCTGCAGAAACCCTTGATCGACGGGCATGAAGGCTCCAAAAAGGTCGATGTAAAAATTGAAATGCAATCTCTTGTTTTTGCATCGGTTTTGTTGTTAAGGGTTTCTTACCCTAATCCTATGTCGACAAGAGAGAAGGCATAATTTCCTATCTTTTAAAAAATTGCAATGAGACTAATGTATGCCCGTGGTCTAGTTTATGACTTAGTGAGTCTCCATGTCCCATTATGTTTGAAGCATAGGACTCTTTAGGACTTGTAATTTTTTTCTTTTGACTCATGTATGGTCGAACCTTTTATTTATTTTTGCATTAATTTGAAATGTAAAGAATTTGATTTAAGTGATATTGTTATAAATCACTTAGTCAAAATTGCTATTTTAAATGCAAAAATGGAGTATTATGCCTTATAAATGCACTTGTGAGCTTTTTTGAGTCTTTATGCTTTGCAAGCATCTTGGAGTTGGTTGGAGTAGTTGGTTGACAAAGGGAGAGAATATAAGATTGTTTACTCACCTTTTTAGAGGAAATGAGGGTATTTAGGAATGAGAGAATATTCATGATGGACATGGTCAAAGTTGACCTTTTCAACATTTTGGAGCTCTTTTGGAGGGGATTTAGTTGCTACATTTTTGGATTTTTGGAAGCATATGACCAAGGAGTTTCTAGATCCTTTTTTGGTGGATTTTGGAGGGAATTTTGGATATATTTACTTGACTCATTTTACACTTAGTTTTGATTATGTTCTAGCTTGTACTTAGTGAATTTTGGAGTCCTTTTGCAAATTTTTCATACTTTGGTAACTCTTATGACATGTATACAAGTGAGTATCTTGGATATCAATGATATTGAGTATTTTTCCTTCTCATTTTGTGCTTTATTATGTGCATCTAATTGATTGATCGAATTACTTGTGAAGTTTATCTATTTCCTTGTAACTTTGTCTCATTTTAAGCACCTTTTTGCAGAAAAGTATGTTGTTGCAAGTTATAAGTTGTGTTAAGAAGTGAAAACACTTTTAGTTGTGAAACCTTTTTCCTTCTAAGAGTTTAGCATTAAAGCCTCCTTATAAACAACTTATGCAAGAAACATACAGAAGTGAGTCGTGTAAGCCAAATTTAGTCATTGTTAAAATTGTGTATGTAATTTAGGATCCAACTTTATCTGGAGGTCCACTCCAAGTTTAGGTGACCCACAACCTAGGAGTGTTCCCATGTTACTCTGAAATGTTAAGTTATGCAACTTAGCAAGGGTGTAGTTTTGAGAGTTAACAATAAAGAAATTATGAGAAATTAATACATGAAAATGTGTATATTCCTTAATATATGCCTCAAATAAATGTTTATTTTACATTTAAAGTTACTTGTAATGGTTTATGGTTTACATTTAAAGTTTTCTTGAAGGAAAAGCATGTGGGTTTATGAAAAAATATGAAACAATACCTTCTATTGTACAAAGGAATATTTTCTTGCTCTTCTATAAATCATATAACTCCTTCCTGATGCAGAGGAAGGACAATCAACATGAAAACAAACCCAAAAGGCAAATCATTCTTGCATGTTCTTCATAGCTGCTCCTAAATGCACTTTTAGCAGACCTAGAAATGAACCTACTTGGAGACCTTGATTCAACACAGTCTAGAGATAGTCTGAAAATCATGGTAGACTTGTCTAAGGGACTTGAATGGTCATAACAATTTTTTTGTGGAGACTCAACAATGCAACAATTCATGGGGCTTACAAGATTTGTGTTGTTCAAACTAGGAAAGGAAACATTATTGGCCCAAAGCCAAATCAATAAAGATTGCTTCAAACCCTTAGCCACTGACTTGGAGGCTTTCATATGTCCATTTCAAAGGTGTTTCCATCAGGTATTCACTACCAAGACTCATTCAAAGCACCAACTTGCTTGGACACTAGCACCTTGCTTATGACTGCAAAAACAATCCTCTTGGGAAAATCATAAAATGACTTGTATTAACCCTTCAAAAATGCTTAAAACCCCAAGGTACAGGTTTGCAATACCTCTCCACATATTCCCAACACCTTCACCAACCACAAAGAACCAAAACCACTCCTTATTTCACTCAAACTTACCTTCACTACTGCTACAGGGTTAGATACACTCACAAATCATAAATTTCTATCAAATAAATCTCTTTCATGCGTGCATTTCAAGACTCCAAACCTTTTCCAAGTGCAAGATAATGCAAAAAAAAAATTGGGTGAGATTTCAACATTTTTGAACTTTGAAAATTAAAGATATTACATTTTTAATACTTGTTGCTACCCTAGCTAGGGTTTTAACCTGTTTTCAGTAAAATCTCAATAACTTTAACAAAACTAAATGAAATTTGATGAAACCAAAAAAAAAATGCATTAGATTAATGGGGCTATCAAATACAATTGATTTCAAATTGATCCATGGACTGTACAGTTCGTACAAGAATCCAGAAGTTGCTCCAAACCAGAAAAATCACAAAAAGTATTTGCTTCAATTCATTCCAAATTTGAAAAAAAATATAACCATACTTCCATTTGACCATTACAATCTATTCATGATTTTTCCAGCCATTTAAAATTGATTCCAATGATTAGGAACCATTTTCTTGATTGCATGTAACTGTTACCTAATTTTTAACAACTTGCTAAAAATGCATGACAACTTTTTGTAACTTTTAAATCAATGACCCTCTAAGCACACTAAAGTGGATTACATAATTTCACATGGTAATGAATGAGCTTAGGAAACTCCTAAACACACCAAACAAATCCTACCCACACGAAACAACTCCTAAAACAAAAATTACCAATAAAAGGGAATCCATCATTATCAAGCTTATCTACTCTCAGGTTTTTTGTGTTTGGCTTTCCAAAATCTTCTATAATATTGGATGAGTTGTAGAGTTACTATAATAATGATTTTTCTCTTTACATAATCTCAATCACCCTTCAAGGGCTTCATTGAAAAGCAATGCACAAGACATCTTAGTACACCTTTCCACCATTGACAATCTAGCCTAGTGGGCATCCAAGGAAGGAAAAACACACTAACAAGGGTAGAACAACATGAAAAGTGGGGGAAACAATGTTTCAATATGTTCTAACACCTCTGACAACTCCCAAACATTCTTCAACCAACCAATCTCTCCAAACAGTCACTTGGCATTTGGTGCTCTTATCAACTTTGACAACATAGTCACATAGCCAATAGCACAAACAAATGATGGAATAGCATGAGCACATACCTTGGGTTATTTCAAGTTATTAAAAACATATCATGATGATTCTCAACCCTTTTTGGACTCAAACTTCCATGATACAACATTCCAAGGCACAAATCAACATTATGGTTTACTATCACAATGCATAAATGATGCACTATTACTAATCCAAACTCAAAAATCAAATATAAAACTTAATCCCTTTTCACTCATGCACGTGAATATCATGAAAATAAGCCCCATGAAATAATTAAAATGCCTTTTCAATGATTTTCGTGCACGTGCAAAATGGCAGCAATCTTCGACAGGTTGTTACTCGGACAGTGTAATGCTTAGAAACTTCTCATCTAAGTCTATGGAATCACATTGGGCCACTCTCCAATAGCCTCTCTCTATTTTCACTATCTTGGAGGTGTTTTCCTGTGGTGGTGACATTTCGCTTGGGGAAAAAGTTGTCAAATGCAATTAGTGCAAAGCTGCAAAGTGGTGCAAATTTCGTTCTACAACTCATGTGACCAAACAAACTATTCCAATAGGTCCAAGTGGGTATGTTTAGACTAGGAATGGTCCTCTTTCACACCCAAACATGCCGAATTCCTTTGAGCTACGTTCAACCGACATAATCCTTGAAAAGTTCAAAGTACAAAATGGTTGCAATCTTCAATGGGTTGTTACTCGAACACCATGAAGCTTAAAAATTTCTCATTTGAGCCTATGGGATCACGTTTAGCCTCTCTACAATAATTTGTCTTAGTTTTTCTATTTCGGAGGCATTTTCTCGTGGTGGCGACATTTCACTTGGAGAAAAAGTTATCAAATGCAAGTAGTGCAAAGTTGCAAAGTGGTGCAATTTTCGTTCTGCAACTCATGTAACCAAACAAACTATTCCAACACACCTAGGTGGGTATATTTATGCTAGGAATGATCCTCTTTTGAACCCAAACATTTTGAATCACTCTGACCTACATTCAACCAGTTGAATCCCTTAAGAGTCTAAAGTGCAAAATGGCTACAATCTTCGACAAGTCGTTACTCAGACATTGTGATGCTTAGAAACTTCTCATCTAATCCTATTGGATTGTGTTGGGCCCCTCTATAATAACCTCTCTTTGTTTTCTCTATCTTGGAGACGTTTTCCCATGGTGGTGACATTTCGCTTGGGGAAAAGTTGTCAAATGAAAGTAGTTCAAAGTTCCAAAGTAGTGAAACTTTCATTCTACAACTCGTGTGACCAAAGGAACTATTCCAACACATTTGCATGGGTATTTTTATGCTTGGAATGGTCCTCTTTCACACCCAAACACGCCGAATCGCTCTGAGCTACGTTCAACCAACATAATCCCTTAAGAGTCCAAAGTGCAAAATGGTTGCAATCTTTGACGGGTTGTTACTCAGACACCATGATGCTTAGAAAATTCTCCTCTGAGCCTATGGGATCATGTTAGGCCTACAATAACCTCTCTCAATTTTTGTTATCTCAGAGGCGTTTTCCCGTGGTGGCGACATTTCGCTTGGGAAAAATGTTGTCAAATGCAAGTAGTGCAGAGTTGCAAAGTGGTGAAACTTTTGTTTTGCAACTCATGTGACCAAATGAAATGTTCTAATGCATCCAGGTGGGTATGTTTACGCTAGGCATGGTCCTTTTTCGCACCCAAACATACCAAATCACTTCGAGCTACATTCAACCAGTTGAATCCCTTAAGAGTCCAAAGTGTAAAATGATTGCAATCTTTGACGGGCTGTTAGTCAAACACCATGATGCTTAGAAACTTCTCATCTAAGGCTATGAGATATTTTTTGAACCCTTTACAATAACCTCTCTTATTTTTTTCTATCTCAGAGGCATTTTCCTATGGTGGTGACATTCCGCTTGGGGAAAAAGTTGTCAAATGCAAGTAGTTCAAAATTGCAAAGTGGTGCAACTTTTATTCTTTAACTCGTGTGACCAAAAAAACTCTTCCAACACATCCAAGTGGGTACATTTACACTAGGAATGGTCCTCTTTCACACCCAAACACGCCGAATCACTTCGAGCTACGTTCAACCAACTGAATCACTTTAGAGTCCAATGTGCAAAATGACTACAATATTCAACGAGCTATTACTCAGACGCTGTGATGCTTAGAAACTTCTTGTCTAAGCCTATGAGATCATGTTGGGCCCCTCTACAATAACCACTCTCATTTTTTTCTATCTAGGTGTCTTTTTGTGGTGGTGACATTTTACTTGGGGAAAAAGTTGTCAAATGCAAGTAGTTTAAAGTTGCAAAGCAGTGCAACTTTCATTTTTCAACTCGTGTGACCAAACGAACTATTCCAACATGTCCGGGTGGGTTATTTTATGCTAGGCATGGTCCTCTTTTGCACCCAAACATGTTGAATCACTCCAGCTACGTTTAACTAACAAAATTCTTTAAGAGTCCAAAGTGCAAAATGGTTGCAATTTTTGACGGGTTGTTACTCGAACAACGTCACACTTAGAAGCTTCTCGTCTAAGCCTATGGGATTGCATTGATCCCCTCTACAATAACCTCTCTTGGTTTCACTATCTCAGAGGTGCTTTCTCATGGTGTCGACATTTCGCTTAGGGAAAAAGTTGTCAAATGCAAGTAGTTTAAAGTTGCAAAGTGGTGCAACTTTCATTCTACAACTCGTGTGACCAAAAAAACTATTCCAACACATCTGGGTGGGTATTTTTACGCTAGGCATGGTCCTCTTTTGCACCCAAACACGCCAAATTACTTCGAGCTACATTCAACAGGCAAAATCCCTTAAGAATCGAAAGTGCAAAATGGTTGAAATCTTCGACGAGTTGTTACTTGGACACCATGGCACTTGGAAACTTCCAATCTGATCCAATGGGATCGTGTTGGACACCTCTACAATAACCTCCCTTAGTTTTTTCTATCTCGAAGGAGTTTTCTCGTGGTGCCAACATTTCGCTTGGGGAAAAAGTTGTCAAATGCAAGTAATGCAAAGTTGCAAAGTGGTGCAACTTTTGTTCTACAACTTGTGTGACCAAACGAACTGTTCCAACACATCTGGATGGATAATTTTATGCTAGGAATGGTCCTCTTTCACACCCAAATACATCGAATCACTTCGAGCTACGTTCAACTGACATAATTCCTTAAAAGTTCAAAGTGCAAAATGGTTGCAATCTTCGAAGGGTTGTTACTCGGACACCGTGACGCTTAGAAACTTCTCATCTAAGCCTATGGGATTATGTTGGGACCCTCTATAATAATATATCTTGGTTTTCACTATCTTGAAGGCATTTTTCTATGGTGGCGACATTTTGCTTTGGGGAAAAAGTTGTCAAATGCAAGTAATTCAAAGTTGCAAAGTGGTGCAACTTTCGTTCTCCAACTCGTGTGACCAAAAAAACTATTCCAACACATCCGGGTGGGCACGTTTACGCTAGGAATTGTCATCTTTCACATGCAAACACGTCGAATCATTTTGAGCTATGTTCAACTGGCTGAATCCCTTAAGAGTCTGAATTGTAGTAGTTGTTGTCACCGAATAGTGCATCCTTGCTAAGATGCAAAATTCAGCCTACTAATGAAACATTGGATCAGTATATTCAATATCCATGACATATGGTTTTTCATGCTCTAGAGTTATAAAACATGATGTGGCAGCAGTTATAGGACCATGTTTCCCAATGATTTTTCATGTTATTTCATGCATAGAAAATGAAAGGAGGTTTTTTAACATATTTAAATGATGAATATGGGAGAAATGTGATAATTGCACATGGGTGATGCATTCGGAAATCAAGCTTATATTGTTGTTCATACACATCTAATATCTTCATAATATCATTAAAAATGACCTTTGTATTGATTTCATTTAATGAGATGTCAAGTACATTGTGATATTAGTAGATGCAAATAATTTTGTTGGTTGGATCAACTATCATGTGTTTTGATGCACATTCATACATGTTCATAGAGGTATATATATATATATATATGCCCATGAGGTTTGAAACATCCACTTGTTCTATAGATGCAAATGCAATGATTGTTAAGCTTTAGAATCAGAACCATTAGTTGTTGGATGCCAACCTCAGCCATGAATTAAAAGAAATACATTTTTCAATGATATTTTTTATGGGAAGGAGCTCTTACAGTTCATTTGAAACCTTTTGGTGTTAAAATCCTTGCCACTAGACAACAATAGAACTCAAGAAGCATGGATCATAAACGCAAATACATGAATTATACACATGAATTATACATTGGAAGCATGAAGCATACATGTGAATACATGCAATATACGTGAATTATACATGTGAATAAGTGAAGCATACATGAAGTATACAATAGTGGTTTACAATTTTTGGCCAAACTGGACACTGAAATAATTTTTTTTAACTAAATCTTCACTTTCGGGCACCTATAGCGGCTAAACCGTGAGGAATTTGAAGATGATGAAAACTAGAGTTTCATTAAATTTTGTCTATAGATTCTAAATATATTTTTTTCAAAATTTTTGGAATCAAATTGCACTTCTTTTTCCATCTCCCTTGAAAAATAGTTTTTTTCAGAAAACAACATTTTTAAAAAGTGACGCTCACCATATAACACAACTTTTTTTCCATGAAGGATAAAATTCTAATTCTTTCGAATTTAGATTCATAACTCTGACATCTAGTGATTCCACTTGGTTAGATAGTTTTTTATTGAATATTTTTTCTTTAATCAAGTTTTGAATTAAAACCAATTATAATTCAGACATAGTGCGACCGTATAACGCATAACTTTTTTTGTATGTATTGAAATTGAAAAAAAAAATCTTTGTTGGATCAAGGACTTAAATATCTGGTGCACTAATATTTTAACTTTTTTTTTGATAATCTGCTATTTTTCCACATGTGTAGAACAAAGAGCTTGATTTTTGGTGAAAAACCTACATTCACGAGAAATAAAAAATAAATATAATAATAAAATTAAATTTATTTAAAATTATACTTTTTGGGAAGCTTATAATAAGGATGACATACTTAAAAAAAATAAGAATTAAATGAATTCATTTGATCCCCCAAAAGATAAATCAAAAGTGTTTTTTTATCAGCATTTTGATAGGTGTAAAGGAGACTCTGTTATAGGTATGGTTTAAAACTAGCGGGGTTCTATCCAAGGGGGTTTGATTTAAGGTAGCTTTATCAAACCCTCTTCAATTGTAATTCTTTAAACAAAACTTTTTAAGGCTTAAATCATTATATTTTCTAAAAATATGTGATTTCAGCAAAAAGCATAAGTAATTGAAGCATTGCAAAGGATACAAACCACTAGGAATGAAGCTTATTTACACAATACACATTAGATGAAGCTTATTGAGCAATCAACAGTAATTATTTAAGCATTATATGTAAACAAAATACATGCCTACAACATTCAAGCATACAATTTACACAATACGCATGATAACATCATTCAAGAATGGTAGTAGTAAAATAATATTTTCTTTAATCAAAAAGCCGTAAGGCTATACAATGATATATATTAATAAAAGTATATGCAATATATCCAAAAAATTCATATATGCTTACTACAAAAGAGCCATATGGACATAAAATGTCACACATATATTGATAGTAGAAAACATATGTTCCAAAATGTCACATAGGCATACAACAAATGAACCTAATACATATTCATTTCCCTCTAGGGGAAGGAAAAATATCCGATGTTTCCTTCAAAATTCAGCTAGATGGAGTTCCTATTGGTTCTCTTGTCTTTCAAAGACGCTCACTTACCGCATACTTATAGTCATCATACACATTTACAACATTACCACGTCCACGATCTAGAGTGAAAACCACGTATAGCAACCATTAAGATAGAAATTAAACTACATAAAAGTATCATGCAAATTTTCTATAATAGACTATAAAAGAGAAAATATAATGTCAAATTGACTAATTTGTTGCATACCTCTGTGAAAGGATCAAAACTGGCTATTGTTGCAACAATTCCATGGTCCATCATGCCACCAACATCGCTAGGGCCATCTGATGTCAACAACTGCAAATGAAACAACATATCTAATAGTCATATAAAGAAGTTTAGGAAGTCCCTTTATAACTGCCATAAATGAAAGAGTAAATTGTTGGCCTCAGTTGAGACTACAGTATAGTGTTTATAGATCATAGAATGGTGAAAGTACTAGGTCCACTGGGATAGTCCAAACTCTTGAAAATTCCAAAGTTTAGTGCTCATTGAGATTCAAATTGCATATGTTGATGAACTAATGTTACTGAGGGCATGCTCTCAACATAGTGATAATGCCACAATGAAGTTCACATGAATGAAGTGAGGATTACTATGTTACTAGCAGCTATCAAAGGGATAATGGAACATATGATGAATTAGGACGTGTCTAGGGTTTTACTATAGCACATGAAGTTGGTTGTTGAGGTGTGCAATAGTAATGGAGAAGACAACTTTGGTCAATAATGAGTGGAAGGAAAGATTTCTTCTAACAGTGTATAGGATAAAATTTGGATTGAGGTGCTATAGCATAGAAGGGATAAAGAGACAAGACCAAGAGGGGATAATGGAACATATGGTGAAATAATAGAGGGTACAATGGGATGGGATTCAAATGTGATAATAGAACATGGGATGGACTAGAATAGATTAATGGGATGGGCTAGGATGGGATAACAAAATATAGCATGAACTATTAGAGGTTAATGGGATGGGATTAGGAGGGAATAAAGGAACATAGGGTGAATTAGGGAAAGATAGTGGTGTTGGAAGAGAATGCCCTACTATACAGTTTTGTGTTTTCATTGATGTCACCATGTTATATGAGTTACAACTGCAAGACTAAGTTAGTGCTTGATCTGGTATTTTGGGTCGGTATCTGAACCAGTATACAAGCTAGTCCCTCCAGTATTTTGGTCCACAATCCTCCACGGTTGATTACTTTTTGCAATTAAGTCTATTTTTGACCGACTTCATGAATAATTGTGATATGGTGAATCAATTTTTGTTATATGAATATATGTGTGACCTATCTTAAGTCCATGCCGACATGATGTAGCGTGTTGAGCATTTTTTATTGTTGTTGGAATATTTTGTGAATTCTTGAGGCCGACAGTTGGTATTTTTGATAAATATGGATTGCATCTAATTAGGCCGACCTAATTTATGCTTATGGATGGATCAACTATATATGTTGGACAAGTTTGAAGATTGAGGTGTGAAGAAGTAGTAATTGTGAAGCTGTGAATGTGAAAAGTGCGAAAATGATGAAGTGCATTAAGTCTATTTATTGAGCATCACTAGAATTGTATCAACACTTGTTAGGTGCACTCTCTTTAGTTTATTTTGGTTGTGAAGCCAAAAAAAAATTATAATATTTTTGTAGGCAGTGAGCCTCCTTGTGTAAGCAGTGATATTTTGTATCTGGACAATGAGTCTTAATCTGGGCAATGAACCTTCTATATATTCATTTTTAGAACTACTTTATATTGTGAGTTAATCCTCACTGTGGTTTTTCCCACATTGGGTTTTCCATGTAAAATCTAGTGTTCATTGTGTTGATTTTGTTTTATGTTATTTGCATCTCATGTTCATACTTAATAATAGAACAGTGTGGTTGTGAAGTTAATAAGTGTTTGAAGTTTTGTGTTTGAATTTGGTGACAACTTATTCACCCCCCCTCTCAATTGTCATATGCCTTTTAACAATTGGTATTAGAGTTGTGGTTCCTTGGTGTAGAGCTTAATCACTTGAGAAGATCCTAAAGGCTGATCAAATAGATGATAAAGAAGAACTTCAGATTGCATTTGAAGATCTTGATAAGGTGAAAAATGAAAAAAAATTACTTGAAAGAGAATCTAGATGAGGCTAATGAATGTATCCGAAAACTGAAAGAAAAATTGAAGAAATTCAAGGAAAGACATAGAGAAGTGAGTGAGTAGCAGAAACAAGAGATCATCGGATTGAAAGTGCTTGTAGAAGAAAAAAAAAATTAAAGAATGTCTAAATACAATGGTGCATAACAAGTCTAATGAATGCACCAAACTTGAACAAGAGGTAGTGAATTTGAGAGTAGAACTGGAGAAGGAAAAACTCTATGAGAACAATTTCAAACCTAGCTCTGACAGGCTTGAAGAATTGCTTGCAGGAAAAAAATCAAATAAAGACAAAGGTGGCTTGGGAAATGAATCAGGTGAAAGCTCAAAATACAATCAAAAGACTAAAGAAAAAGGGAAACAAAAATGAAATTCAAGAAACTTTTCAAGGAGACCGCATGTGAGACAACCTAATGCACAAAGATATCCCTCTTTCAATGCTATTTTTTTTTTTTGTAATAAATATGGTCACAAGGAAACAAAATGCAGGAGCAGGATGAATCAGTTTCCTAGTTCTTTCTCTGGACAATGTTTCTCATGCAAGAAATTTGGACATAAATCCACTAAATGCAAATCTCAGGTAAGAATGTTTAGTCAAGTGATGAGGAATAGGTTTAATGGAGGCAGAATGAATCAATCCTTTAATGGCTACTGCTATTCCTTTAACAAATTTGGACACAAATCAAATCAATGTAGATTGAGAAGCAATGGAGGTCAGACTAATTAGAAAAGTGTTGTCTGCTATAATTGTAACAAACTTGGACATAGCTCAAAGGTTTGTAGAAGTAAGAAAGGAAAACAATCTGCTCTGGTAGAAAAGAATGAACCAGTAAAGAAAATCGACAAAGAAGAGATGAAGCAAGAGATGAATAAGATATGGAGGAAGAAAGGAGAACTTGAAACTGTTGATGTGTCTGTGCCCTCATCCGGTATAGACAATTCCTCCGGGAATTAGACCAAGCATGGTCTTAAGGGGAGCATTATCAAAAAAATATAGAAACCCCCTGGATGAATGGCGTGTCAAAGGTTGACACGAGGATGTATTGTGAAGAATGAATAAACAGAGGTTTTGGAAAAGAAACCGGAAGAAAACATGTCATCATGCTAATTTAAGGATCGAATTAGGTTTCTCTATGTTGTGAAGAATGGTTTTAGCAGCCTTTTTGAAGTCTTTTGCATTTAATATGAATTAAGGAAAATTGATGGTGTATAAGGTAAAATTTGTAAGTTCTTTTGATCACTTGAGCACTTGAAGAGTTTGAAAGGCATCTTGGAGTGATCTCGAAGCGATTTGAAGCAATTCTGGAGTAATTTGAAGGAATTATTACAAATACTTAGGGATTATTTCTTAGTTTACAAAGGGGAAGAAGGGAAAAGGAAAGATCTTTGATTAAGCATTAACGAATTCAAGAAAGATAAGAGTAAAAATGGATAGAGGATCGAGTGGCGTCATTCCACTAAAGTTCAAATTAGTTGAATTGGAAGAATTTGATCACAAAAAGATAAAGGAAATGGAACTAGGGCTAAAGGAAAATGAGTTATAGAGCATAAAAACCCTAGGTATGGATTTATGGGGAGAATTTCCCTGGTTTGCAAATAAAGAATTCATCTTTTTCTTGTTAATTCAATTCAAGAATGACAATATTATGTTGGACAAACCTTACTTGATCACGAAGGATGCGATCGAAGCGATTACTAGTTTATTCAATGTTGGGGATCTCCTTTGGAGGAAAACCATGAAATAAAAAGATGTGGAGGAACTTACTAGAATATATAAAGACCCTTGAGCTCTATTGATAAACACTCTTGTGGATTTCGCTGTATGGTATGTTGTGTACGACATTTCTTATAAAATCTATTTCAAAAATCGTGAAGGATCAACTTTGGCTATTGTTGTATATCTTGCACACATGATGATTAAGGAAAAGAAGTAGTTTGATTTGTGTAGCCTATTACTTGAAAACCTAACTAAGAATGCCTGAATTTCATTGGTTGAGGGTTATCCTTTTCAATTTGGATATTTTTTTGTGTGCTTGACCTTTTACTTTTTGAACTTGCTACCGAGAAGAGAAAATGTTGAGTGGGAATTTGGTATTCCTATTGGAAAACAAGTTTACAGATACTTGGTATCATTGGTGGACAATGCAAGTGTTTGTAGAACATATTTCACATTCCTAAAGACAAAGATGTGGTCTGGTATGTCAATACCTAGTCAGTTTGAAGTGGGTTCATCCTCCAGTAAGAAATAATTTGAAGTTACCTAGTCAGTTCGAAGTGGGTTCATCCTACAGTAAGAAAGAATTTGAAGTTATCATTGGTGAGTCCCCTCTAGAACCTAAAAGGATGAAAACTATTGTAAGAGATGTCTCTAAAGAAAAGAAGAATGAAGAAGGATTGTTGTCTGGATCTGACTCCTTTGACCCAAAGGATATACGGATGATGCTAGACAAAGGGGATATGAACAAGATTGGTGAAATATGGAATGTATGCTCTTTGATTGAAAAACTTACAATTGATGATGTACCGGTTGATTATTTTGCTTGATAGGGGTATTCCAGTTTTAGATGTATCAGACTCTTTGCCAGATGATCTAGTAGAGATTATTGAAGAATGAACATTGTTGGAAGGACCCAAAGTTCATAAGTTCAAAGTTATGGTTGAAAGAAGATGTAACAAATCCAAACAAATTCTATCTAAACACATCAATGAGACAAAATAATGCATCAAAGAAATATTTGACATCTACAAGTATTGTCTCTGGTGGCCTACAGTTGTTGAAAATTTCAAAAGCATAATTGAATCTATTGAATCTGAGATGAATAGTATTGGAAATAACTTTGATTTCTTCAAAGACAAGGATGGAAAATAGAGAATAAGAGTTGGTGAATTATAGGTGGAGTTGTTGACTACTCAGAGGCAAAGAGAAGATATGGTTAAAAGCTTCTGGTTAGTTAAAGAAGTTGCTAAGGTCCGGTTGGATCATCTCTTCGGAAATCTCTCTGATGCAAAAAAATGTGAATGACCGTGTCTTACTTCTAATTAGACACCCTCCTTTATGCAGTTATCTTTATTGGATGGTATGAGTGCAAGAATGAACTTGGTTGTGCTTTCTTGGAAAAGGATTTTTCCAATCATAAGAGAAAGGTACAAGAAAATCTTTCATGTAAAAAGTGTCATTCTCATTTGAATGTTTGAAATAGGAAGCTGGAATTTATGTGTATATACAAGGTTATCATATACATATGTTTACATCCTACCTTTTGGTCACGCTTTTCCATTGATGTCAAAGGGGGAGAGAGTCGTGTGAATAATAGCTACGGTGATAAGAAAAGAGAATGCTGTAAATTTTGGCACATGTTGCCATCAATGACAAAGGGGGAGATTGTTGGAAGAATGAAGAAGAATGGCCTACTATACAGTTTGTGTTGTCATTGATGTCACCATGTTATATGAGTTGAAATTGCAAGACTAAGTTAGTGCTTGATACAATATTTTGGTCTAGTATCTAAACAAGTATACAAGCTACTCCCTCCGATATTTTGGTTCGCAATCCTCCACAATTGACAATTATTGCTTGCAATTTTGGGAAACAACTTATGAATGTTGAAAGCATGTATGTTCAAAATCTCTTATGCCCTGGTGCTCATATGGTGTATCGACATTATTCTTTTGATTACTTTTTGCTATTAAATCTATTTCTGACTAACTTATAATTGTGATATGGTGAATCAATTTTTATTGTGCAGATATATGTGTGACTTATCTTAGGTCCATGCCAGCATAATGTAACGTGTTGAGCATTTATGAATTGTTGTTGGAAGATTTTGTGAATTCTTGAGGCCAACAGTTGGTATTTTGATAAACATGGATTGCATCTAATTAGGCCAACCTAATTGATGCTTATGGATGGATCGAGTATATATGTTGGGCAGGTTTGAAGATTGGGGTGTGAAGAAGTAGTAATTGTAAAGTTGTGAATGTGAAAAATGTGAAAATGATGAAGTGTATTAAGTATGTTTATTGAGCATCACTGGAACTGTATCAACACTTGTTAGGTGCACTCTCTTTAGTTCATTCTAGATGTGAAGCCAATTTTGTTTTGTAATCTTTTTATAGGCAGTGAGCTTCCTTGTGTAAGTAGTGACCTTTTGTATCTGGATAGTGAGTCCTATTCTAGGCAGTGAGCCCTTGGAAATGAGCCTTCTATATATTCAGTTTTGGAACTACTTTATATTGTGAGTTAATCCTCGCCATGGTTTTTCCCTCATTGGGTTTTCCACGTAAAATCTAATGTTCATTGTGTTGATTTTTCTTTCTATTATTTTCATCTCATGTTCATACTTAATAACAAAACAATGTGGTTGTGAAGTTAATAAGTGTTTGAAGTTTTGTGTTTGAATTTGGTGACAACTAATTCAACCCCCACCCTCTCAGCTATCCTACGCCTTTTAACAAGTGGGACAAGACCAAGAGGGGATAATGGAACATAAGGTGAAATAAGAGAGGGTAATGGGATGGGAATAGAAGGGGTTAATGGAACATAGGATGGAGTAGTATAGATTGATGGGATGGGCTAGGATGGGACAACAAAATATAGGGTGAACAATTAGAGGTTAATGGGATGTGATTAGTAGGGAATAATGGAACATAGGGTGAATTAGGAGGTGTCTAGGGTTTGACTATAGTACATGAAGTGGGAACTTGACCTGTGTGTAGTAATAATAGAGAAGAGTTGTCTAGGATGAAACGTGCATAAAGATGGTATAGCATAGAATGGATAAAGGAACATAGTGTGGAACATAGGGGATCATGGAACATATAGGTTGAAATAATAATGGGTGCAATAAGATGGGAGTAGAAGGGAATAATGACACATAGGATGGACTAGAAGATATTAGTCGGACGGGCTAGGAGGGGATCATGGAAAATAGGGTGAACTATTAAATGTTAATGGGATGGGATTAGGAAGGAATAAAGGAACACAAAGTGAATTAGGAGAAGATAATGTGACACAATCAGGAGGGGATGATGGAACATAGAATGGACTAGTAGAGATTAATTGGATGATCTAGGATGGGATAATAAAACATTTTAAAAGTGAACTATACTAGAGGTTAATGGGAAGTAATTAGGAGGGAATATTAGACTATAAAGTGAATTAGGCAATGTCTAATGTTTGAATATAGGACATATGAAGTGGGAACTTGAGGTGCGCAGTAATAATGTATAAGAGATTTCATCAATAATGAGTAGAAGAAAAGGTTTCTTGTAATGATATGTGTATAAGATGAAATATGGAGGAAGGTGGTATAATATATTTGTGTTAAAGATTGGGATATGCGATATAAAATGGTTAAAATATGTGTGATGAAAGGAATGGAAGAATGAGATGGACGTTGAATGGTAAATATAATTAGGATCTCACAATACCAACCAATGTTTGTGTTTCTCATCAATTTTTAAGATTTGTATACGCAAAATTACAAAAACTAGCTAACATTGTTTTACAACACCATTAATGAATAAAGGTTACCTAAGTGAAAGTTGTTTGAGGACATGAATTGCGAGGTGTGGAGGTTGAAGTTCCACTAGGAAACTGTTTGGCATCCAAAGCATGCTATGAGAAAAACATTAAAATATAACATTCAACTGTTCAAATGCAATAATAATATCTCTAATACTAGTTGCATACCTGTGGAATCAACGTTGAGAACAAATAAGGGTCTGCGGGAATGGAGCACATATCATGAACACTCTGACCCTAAAATTTCATCATATTGATTCTACTAATTTAGTTGTTCTTAAATTTCAAAATATAATTTAATAAACAAAATTAAATGAACTTGTTGAATTTTACTTGAGTATCAATGTCGTATGTATTATTTTGTAATTCATTTTTCATAGTCATCGCCTCTGCAACTGATGTAGGCTGTGTAGCTACATCCCAAGCACTCTAATAATCATACGTGCAAACAACATCGCAAGTGCCACAATGGTGGGGTGGAGCTCAGGGCCTACATGTATCCTCCACATTAAGCTCTACTAGAGGCCTCACACATTGTATAATGGTCTGGATGAGTGAGCTAATCGACTCTAGTGTGTCCATATCTACACTATCCTTAACAATGGAAAGAATGGAAACATGCTCCACCATGGGTTTGGCCAAGGGTCTTGGTGCCAATTGTGGATTACATCATGCAACAGGTCTATCATGTGTGGAGCCCCCACCTCTACACTGAAAGTCTCAGATGTTAAAATAATTTGGGATCTTATTGAGGAAAAACTCACAATAGAGTTTCGTCAAAAAGTATTATGGTACCTCATGGTTATTGCATGGACGTTGGTCAAATACCATCCACCACCGCTCCCAAAATTTATTTTTAATTAATTCATGGTGGCAGCAATGGATGGGGAACCTCCTGCATGAATGAGATAGAGGTGCATTAGTTCTTGGGTCTGTAAATAGGGCACACAAGTCACTTTTTCTATTTTTTATTTTTTCACATCAGCATACGACAAACCAATAGCATAAAATTGTTTCATATCATGCTTCTTATTTCACCAAAAAAATATTTTCTCGCTCATTTCTCCTACATGAGATACAATTGACTTCAATGATTCAACAATCCCTCTCATATAAGGGTGGGTTTCAACATGCTTGGTTAATCTTCCAATTAATCATTCAATGTCTCTTTTACTATTTTCAATTTGATTTAGGATATTTTCTTGTGTTCCTTGAGGATGCCTATGAGTGGATGGAGGGGTTTCAGGTTGTTCTTGTATAGGAGGCTCTTCATGATAGGGTGATTGTGAATTCTCAATGTTTGAAGGTGGAGATTCATTCCCTGAAAATTAGGAATTTTTTTTTTTGAAAAACCTATTTCAATCTACATTATAAATCAAATTCAAAATAAAAACAATAAAAATACATACCTCTTCACAATATTCAAACTCTCTAATGTGTTTGCAGCATCCTCATGAATAATTACAAGCTAAGAGTGCAAAAAATGGAAGAGATTTAGCGAGCATGAGTTGTAGAGAAGAAAACTCCAAGCCAAGCCACAGGTTCAATAGAAAATGGAGGTTGAAATGCGTTTTTTGGCTTTTGAATCACTTTTTACATTTGGTGCATGCCAAATTTTCCATGCGCCAAATGACTTCTTCATTTGGTATGTGCCAAATTTGGCGCTCACCAAATTTGGTGTGTGCAAAATGCTCTTTTTTGCATTTTTTTGCATCAAAATTGTGTCACAGATCCATGCACTTACCCTATTACACCATATAGGTTCCGCATAGTTTCAACCAAAAATATTTCACCTCAAACTCTTTGGACAAAATTGGTTCACATGAAACTATTTTATTGGCTAAAGGTGGGATATAGCTTTAGAATTCCACCTTGATTATCTATGAATTTTATTTCATGGACTATTCAAGGTTTGATGAACCTCATAAGAAGGTATATCATGTAGGATACTTGTGATAAAAGTTCCAAATCTTGACATTTTTTGTTTGTAAGAGTTGAAGATTTCACACTTTTTTATTTTATCTATTTGTTGTGTCAAGTGGTTTTCTAGATGTTTTTCATATCAATCATGAGACATTCTATGGTGGCATTGCTATATCCATTTTTCCTAGATGACAATAAAATTTAGTTGATCAATAATTTTTCCCCACTTTACATGGCTACATATTTTTAATATTAATAAGCACTCTCTTAGGGTTATGAATATTTATGCTTCCATTAACACTATTGAGAGATCAATTCTTTGACATTGGTTCATTGAATCTTTTTCGTATATGTCTTAGGTTATTTGTGGGGATTTAAATATGGGAGTTGATTTTTGATAAATGTGGCAATCTTCTTATGCATTAGAGAATGAAAGGAAGCCAAGTAAGTGGAATAAAATTTCTATACTAATCTAAGTGGGGGAGAATGCAAAATTTTATTTTAAACCCTTATTAGTTATAGTGTGAGATGCAAATTCATTTACTTAAACAAAACATGCAAAACAACAATAATCTAAGAATAGAATTTACATCAGGGAAACCCTTTCAAATGAAATACCCCACACTCCAAAAGAACAACTCAAATTGTATTATTAGTTAAAAAATGAAGGTTATTATACATACACACAGCTAATATAATATAGGAGTCTTCATTTACAACATGATTTCTAGAGTGATTTTGGTAGCATAACAATACCCATCAAATCCTCAAACTTGTATTGCTTTCACAATGAACATGTAACAAATAAATACAACTCCACAAGAGAATATGGGTACCTAGGATTTCTACATGGAAAAAATCCAATAACTACATGCCTATCTTGAGTCTTCTTGACATGCACAACACTTTCATGCATGCAACAACCTTGCATGAAGTGCAATGTCATAATTGGGACCCACCCGATTTGCTAAAGTTGTGTTTCCAATGCCTATCTCCTCATGCATAGAACCCCTTAAACATGCAATGAGCCAACATGCATGACAACCCTTAAACACATAGGCACCTCAAATATAATGGGGCCAACTATCATAGTTTTTCATGCATAACTCTTCTACCATTATAACTTGTCATAGAAACTTTTCATAAGCCATCATAGAGTGAAATATTACAACTTATAACACATGCCACCAAATTATCTTCTAGTGGGAATAACCAAGTGGGAACATACTTCCACATAATTAGCTTGCATCCCATCCTAGTCACCTCCATGTAGAATTCCACCTCAACCAATAGGTCCCACAAAGTGAATTGACATTAGTAGGAAATAAAAATAAATAAATAATCACCAAATTAAATTCTAGGTATTTTGAAGGTTGAGAAACCCTAATCCCAACATTCTCCAACTTGTTGAAGACCTTTCAAGAGCCAATCAACAATCAACTGCTAGGGGTTGTGAGGCCCATGGAATTAGAACACTATTTTAACTTCTTTGTTCTCATAGGCTTTGCCAATGCATCTACAACATTCACAAAATTGTCAAAATTTTCAAGTTTCTTCTTTTCATCTTCTACCATGTCATAGAAAAATGGAACTAAACATCAATATGCATTGTTTTGGCACCAAAGGTAGGATTTTTTTTTCCAATAACATGGATTTCTGATTGTTGCAACATAAATTAATCATCCCTACATCAATACCAACATAAAAACACAATCTCCTAAGCCAAATGGCTTCCTTAAAATCATGAGTAGCTTTCATATACTCTTCTTCTATCGTGGACAAAACAACAAAAAAATTTCGCTTACTCATCCAACTAATAGAAACACCAAACATCATGAATATATATCCATTGGTGGATATTTTTCTTTCAATGTCACCCGCCCAATCTAAATCCGCATATCCATAAATTCAAATTAAATGTCAATGTCTAGTAGGATAACCGTGAAAACATATGGAATAATTAGAAGTACCCCACAATTATCTGAAGAATCTCTTAATTGCATCCCAGTATACCTATCCAAGATTAGTCATAAAATGACTTAGGAATTTCACTTCTAGGGAAATGTTTCATTTCGTACAAACCATGAAACACATCAAACTACCTACAAAACTCACATATGGTACTTTGGTCATGTCCTCCATCTTAGTAGGATATTTTGGAAAATCATCCATAGATAAATTCATTCCTTATAGAATAAGAACCAACGGTCTTCAAGCAACCATGTTGAATCTCTCCAACACTAAATTCACACACTAACTCTAGCTTAACCAAACCTTTCTACCAACTTTGTCTCTTATGATATCCATACCCAAAATGTACCTAGCTACATCTAAATCTTTCATTTCAAATTGTGTTGAAAATTGAGACTTAAGTCAAAAATCACCCTTTTCATTCCTAAAAATAACATATCATCCACATATAATGAAATAATTAGAATACGACCATCATCATTCTTATAATAAACATAATGATAAGATTTATACATTTGATATACCAAAATGTACACATAGGTATCAAAATTCTGGTACCACATCCTAGGAGACTGTTTCAGACTATACAAAGACTTCTTCAACTTGCGAACTAGATTTTTTTTACATTTTACAACAAAATTCTTTCGCTATGACATATATATTTCTTCCTCCAACTCACCATGAAGGCAATTTTTCTTCACATGCATCTGCTTAAATTCTAAATTGTAAGCTACAACAAGTGATAATATGAACTGAATGGATGTCAACTTTACTACATGAGAGAATATTTCACCATAATCAATTCCCTCCACCTATGAATACCCATTTGTCACCAACCATTCTTTGTGCTTCTCAAAACTACCATCATGACATAAAAATTTCTTGAAAACCATTTACAACCAATGGGTTTATGTCCTTCAGGAAAAGGCACTAGATCCCATGTGTTATTTATCTTTAATGCAACCATCTCTTCATCCATGGATTTAATCAAAGAAAACACATCACTCGTACACAATACCTCTTTTATAGTCTTAGGCTCATCAATATTATAAATCAAAGAAAATATACAGCTAGAATCTAATAATGAATAACCAAACCTTTCCATTTATCACCTAACTTGTGTAGACCTCCTCAATGATGGAGGTTGAGGTTCTTCTTCTTCCAAGATTTAAAAGTTGCTAGAGATCTCCTTGTCATTTGTTACAATAGTGTATGTCATTCATTTTGCAAGTTATAGAACAACAAAAGATAGTTTCAAATCTTTGAAAATCACACTTCTATTATAGAGAATCTTCTAGGCCACTAGATCCTCAAGCTTGTAACCTTTCACACTAGAACCATAGTCAATGAATATACGCTTAACTATCTTTTTCTCCAACTTAGACCTCTTCTCATTCGACACATTTGCATATTCCTTGCAACCAAATACTCTAAGATGTATCAGCAAGGGATTTTTACCTGACCACACCTCCACTAGTGTCTTATCAACAAGTGTTGATGTAGGATATTTATTTACCAGATAGCACATAGTGGCACGCTCAACTTCAGCCAATTTTTTTTTCAAGGATAGCTTCACTCAACATACTCCTAGCCCTCCACATCAATATATTTTTCATCCTCTCCACAACTCCATTTTGTTGAGAGGTATATGGAGTTGTCTTATGTCTCTCAATCCCAGTTTATTTATATAACTTTTCAAATTTTGCTGAACAAAAAGCACCACCATTGTTAGTCCTTAAAAACTTATTCTTTCTACTGGTCTAGTTTTCAAAAAATACTTTAAACTCCTTAAACTAACTAAGGACTTCATATTTACTCTTGAGAAAATAAATAAATGTCCTACTATTTTCATCAATGAACGAAACAAAATATATAGATTTTGATAATGAAGGAACATTAATAGGACCAATCACATTTGAATGAATATAGTCCAAAACCCTAAAGATTTGTGAGAAATAAAAATAAACTATTCACATAGTCTTTTTTTCCATAGATGCCATGTTCACAAAATTTGAACTCAAAATTGCAATCATCAAGCCCCTTTATGATACATTCAATTTTCAAGGCTCTAGGACCCTTCTCACTAGTATGGACAAGTCACTAGTTCCATAACATTGTCTTCTTTATTGGAAGCTTCATCTCCAAGGAATAATCACCCTTAGGTACCCAAAATGCATGACCATCAGAAGTAGATGCAACATATGATGCATGAGCATCTAGGTCAGCAAGCAATCTTATGCCAACTAAAAATATTTCCTTGCTTTATGTTTTTCTTGTTTTCTTCCTTATTGTTTTGGTTGTAGGAGTTGGTTCTCTAATTCCACAAAAATCCTTCAGGTTCATGTCCAACTAATGGTTTCATGTTGTAGAGGAGCCAATTGGGGTCCTTCAATTCAAATTTAGTGAAATTCTCATGAAAATTGAGCAAGTTATGGATTTGCGAGTTTTTATCTTTGTTTCCTAAATCCTAGTCTAAGTGTGTAGTTCCCAATCATTTAATCGCCACTACCTTTATTCTTCGCTATTTCACACTTCATATTTCCCCATTAGTTATTGGATAAGTTTGGCTCTCGATGACGTACTCCCAACTTTTTATTCTACTGACTCTAGCCTTTATCAAGCCATTTTTTTTTTTGTTATCTTCCTAGTCAGTCTTTTATGAAGTTGTTAGTACTCTTTGAGATGTCGTTAGGGTTTTCTAACCTATGTATTTTCTAAAGAAGCTTTCTATGAGGAATAACAAGTATCTAAAGAAAGGGAAAGTGAGAATTTTGACATTTTGAAAACCTTTTCGGAGATGAAGGAAGTTTTATAACTTATCCTAACTCTGATTAAGGAAAGTTGTATAGAATAAAAGAAGAATGACTTAAGCGGACTTAGGTAAGGTTTTTTTAAATTTGGTGGGTCCCAAGTTAGTTCTAAAATCATTTTGAAAGTCCAATCATATCAAGTACATTATGAAGTTTGGAATTGGTGCCAAGTGGCCTACTTGTCAAGAATTTAATGCTATCAAAGTTGGAGTGGGTGAAATAAATGCTTGATTATGTGTGAATTAAGGTGCTTTTGTGATAGTGTTATTTTTATTGTTAAGAAGAGAATTGGGGTCCCATTAGTAAAGAAAAGTGGAGATGCAGTTGACATGTGAAAGGGTAATTCAGCTAGAATTCACGACATAATACTGGGTAAGCAACCTTCCCAAATCTTCTCTTGGTGATAGAAGGTTAATATTTTTTCAAAATGAAAGCATTCATGCATTATTTTTTGAATTGAAGTGAAAAATTTGATGCAAAATGAGGTACAAATACTATAGATACGAATGCTTGTCTGGCTTAAACAGTTTGTTACCAGAAATAGGAGATACCAGGTCCAGCCATGTTAATTTGGGGGAAGTTTTGGGGAAGAATTAACAAACTAGAGAGGGGTCTCATTACTTAGAGATTGGTAGAGAGTGGTTTATTGCAAGCCATTGATTTCTTAGTGGCTATACAATGTGTAGATCTTGTATTGGAATGCATAATGTGCTATAACCATCAAACCAAGGAAATTTGGACCAAATACAACAACTTGTTGATAACTTTAGACAGGGCTACCATCAGTGGGTGTTTTCAAATTCCTGAAAGAGAAGTGTACATTGAATTTGATTTTATCCTGTCACAATGCCAATTTTTTGAAAATAAGGGTTACTATCATAATTGTATTGCAAAGGAGTGGTTTGATCCCTTGAGAAAGGGAAAATCTCAATTGCCTAAAAATATGCATAAGTCTCATTTTAGGGAGGAAATTTCAGACATCATTGTGTCGTTGCATAGAGTAAGACGAAATATGAATGCACGTGATTTTGAAGAATGGATTTTCTTGTTCATTCAAGTAATCTACATAGGGAAACAATATTTGGATTAGGTAACCTTAATAAGTGGTTGGTTGCATGACATGATATGTAATTTTTCTATTAACAAAATTTTTTACATGTCATCCTATCTCTTTTATGCCTTGGCTTGTACCAAACCATGGATAGGATTGAACCATGTACAATATTATGATGAACAAATTCAAATTTATTATTATTACCTTGATTTACAACTTGAAAAGAGATAAAAAAAATTCTTAAGGTTAAATGATGTATTTACTATGTAGTTTGTTAGGGAGCTACAAGGTGATTTGGGTCAAAGAGTATCTCTTGAAGCTTCTAGTTGGTTATCAAATATGGCAATCTCTTTATCCAATTTTAGAGGTTCACATACTTAAGGGTTGGTGGGTTTGATGAGTCTCCCCTTAAGCTTCCCAAGTATGTGGAAGATAAGTTTATTTTGATAGAGATATGCTGCCAAGAAGAAAAAGTGAATAAAGGTGTGCAAAAAGAAAGAAGGTGGGAATTCCCTTCCCTATCATCTTGGGTTATTATCAATGTAAATCCCATTCCAGTGCCCTCAACCTAGGGAAACATATTGCAAAGTATACTTTCCCCACTTATAAAAGAAGATTTCCATTTGACAGTAAAAACTTTGTAAGAAGTAATCTTCAGATCTCAATCTTGGCTTTTACCATGTGCCACACCTAGAAGATTACTAGGCTGATTGTGTTGATGATAATGAAGTGAGAAAGAGGGATTGGATGAGGATTACTATGGGTCAGATTTTCAATTTTAAATTGGGATGGAATATAAAAGGAGTTGAAGATGATGATTCTAATCTGATGGATCCCATTTATATTAGTAAGGTGCAAATTTAGCCACTGAAGCCAGTTGATTGGAATAGCAGAGAAATCAAAGATTTAAATGCCAAGACTACAATAGTCTTAAGGAGAAATCAAATGTGGCTTTCCAAGAAGAAGGGAGAAACTACAAAATCCCCACCAAAAGACAAGAGAGGAGCTAGAAAGAAAACTAGCACTAGTCAAGTAAGTGCAACCTCTTCAGTATCAATGACACCATCGACACTAAACATACCATTGTCAAGTGATAGTGGAGATGGATAAGATCCTCTTGAGAAGAAAAAAGGTCTTGAGAAAAAATGTGGTGAAGGCCCTCTCCCTGACATCATAAATGAAGAACAAATAGAAAAGTAAATTGGGCAGCAATAAGAAGAGGGTGAACAAAGGAAAGAAACTAAAAGAGAAAATGCAAAGACTCATGAAGAGAAACCTGACCAATCTCAAGATATGCCATAAGGGAGCACACAAAAAGGTAAAAATCCAACTTTTTCTTTACAAAGTGCAACAAAGACTCCTCCTCTTAATAGAGTTCTTCACTTCTCTACACCTCAGACTTTCCAAAACCTTGATGCTACATCTTTCCCCCATTCCTAGTTAGAAAATTCTCTCTCAAAAGAGGAAAATGGTACTTGTCATTTTTCTAGAAGAGGATGTAGTTGGAAATCTATTATAGAAAACCCTAAAGTTAAGAAGTTAAAGAAAACTTATAGGTTAATGGAAGATGGAACTTTTGATGATTGCTTATGGAAATTGCACAACTGTCAATATAAAAGGGTCTTGATCAGGCTACCATAGCTGATTATACCATAACAAAAGAAGATTTAGGTCCACCTAGTAGAGATGGGGATGTCCATAATTTTTAGGTCATAGTCTCAAGGCTGGTAGAGAGAACAGAGACAGAAAAACATGATAAAGATAAATTGAAAGAAGCAATAAAACTTCTCTCCAATTGTATTAGAACTTTAGCAAACCCTTCTCCCCAACCTCCCAATCAAGCGAGCCCTACCTTTGATCCCAATTTTTTAGCTAAAAAATCCATGATGAGTAAGATTCAGAGGGATATTTATTATGGAAAGGTTGTTCAAGAATGGGCACTTGAAATAAAAACGAAGGGCCCTCCTATTATTCAAAAGTTGAAGAAGGTATATGATGAATTTGTACTTTTAAGGAATTTAATTAAATTAGAATTCGTTAATTGTAAATGGGAGGAGTCACAATGGATACAAATTGATCAAGAATTAGTTGAGATTATTGCAATAGGTATGGAAAATATTGTTTCAGAGAAAATTATTTCATCTAAAGATGACCCTTTGGTTGTTATGTGGAAGAAAATCATAGAATGGAAGCTTTATATCATACGACAAAACTTTATGGAATAAAGCAAGTTGATAAAGAAATGTAATCACCTCAAAAAATAATTCAATAAAAAACTTCTCTAATTTTGGATGTCAAATAATGAAGGCTGACAAAAAAGGTCCTACCATAGTTGAGGAGCTAATTTAGGATGGATTCCTTAAAGTAGTTGATACTTTTTCAAGGGAATAGGTGGTTGATAAGGAAACATTGAAGAAGTTAGCTAGGATCAATTTTGTGTTAACCTAGAATGAAAAATATCTCATCCTTATCACACGCAAGTTGGAGCCCATTCATATTAATAAGGAAACCTGGTAGTTGAGGACAAAGAATGTGATCATCCCACAACAGGCTAAAATTCCCATCATCATGCAGGCACCAAATGACTACAAATCATGCATGGCTTCAACTCAGTAGATGCCAACACTAGAAGAAGTCTCTGGCAATCCAAATGCTCAGCCACCATAGTGATAAACTTCCTTTCATATTCTCGGAAATTATTTTAGATGTGTATGTTATCATGAACTTAATGTTTGTGATTCTTTCAAAGAATTGATTTCTTTTAGTTATTTCAAGACTTTGGTGACAGTTATACTTTTAAAACTATAAATATGTTTTATTTGGACATTTCAAGGGTCTAAAATTTTGAGCCCCCTTACACTATGATGCATGAGAAAGAATTGATCTTAATTGAAGGATCAATTTTACATTTTTAATTATTTGTTGTAGATGTTTATTCTCTATGAGCAATAAATTTTGGATGGAATGCTTAACGCTTATGAATAAGTCTGTGAGCTTAAATAGGTGTTATGGATATTCCTTCCCTAAGGATGTTCTATTCTTTGGTCTTTTGCTCATATATCTATAGTGAATGTTAAAATTGTTTGATGAGTCAACTTACTATTGATAGTTTGATCTATGAGTCATGATATTGATGGTTTTCCCATTTAGTTTTCAGCATAGTTAGTCTTTTTAAATCAATTTCAATCACATATATTTCATGGCTATGGATAGATGTTAGTCTACCTTTACTTCTTTCTAGACAAAATCATACCTCGGATTTCATAAAATTCTAAAAAATCAAAATTATATCAAAAGAGGGAGCTATACCTCAACTAAAATTTAGAGGAATATCACCAATGCAATGGTGATCTCTCCAACTGTTGGTGATTGATTAGTTCTTCTTTTGGGAAGAATGGAGTCATTATAAGTTTATTATTTAAAGGAAAAATATGTCAACCAACAATATTACATAAGATATTGAAAAAAATTTGGCCTTATCTAGATGCCCTCTAAGATCTCGCTAAATCCCTTTGGACTTCATTCTTCCACCGGCTACTAGTCCAAGTTTCACTTGCAAAAATTCTAACCCCTACCAAACCTACAAAACTTTTGTGCTCAATGAGACTTTATTTGGTTCACACTTAATTTCTTGCATATATGGTGGTTGCAAAAAAATTTCCCCAATCTGGATCTCCCCAATTTCTTCACATGATTGGTCAATGGAAGAGCTTTTATTATCAATGGGACACATCCCGATGAACCTTGAATTCTCACACATCCCAATAACCCTTGAATTCTTGCACACCCTAATGATCCTTATATTCTCTCACATCTTAATGACCCTTGGATTTTCACACATCCTAATGACCCTCAATTTCCCAAAAAATTGACTATTGTGAAACTTTTATCTCCATGGTCATGACTTCTCCACAACATGATAATTTCTTTTAGACTTTATATATATAAAGCTCTAATTGATCTTATGTTTGATTATAATGGCCTACTTGTAGTAAATTAAAAATAATAAGAAAAATAATTAAAATACTAAAAACAATTGTTAAATTATAGGCTTTGAGCCCTACCAAAGGGAATTTCTTTTTTTATGAAAATATCTTTGGTTGGAAAAATGTGGAATTGAAAATTTAGTTTTGTTGAAAAGCTTAGTGATTTTGATTAAGTTAAATTTTAGAAGGGCCAGGACCTGAATACAAAGCATCCATAGATGCAAAGAGAGGTGACTAGCGAAAAGTGAGTCAACATAAAAATAAGGACGAGACTCACCAGTAGTAAACTTGGAAAGAACAATACACTAACCATGCTTTTAACTATAGCATGGAACTAGGAAAAGAAAACTAATGCAACAAAAATAGGCATCACCAAAAAGAAACCAACTCAAAAGACACAACACTTTTGGTACATGAAAGAACTAGCGAAATTCAACAAATTCCAAAATTAGTAGAAGCCAAAAGCTTAATAAAACCAATAGTCACTACCAAATGGGGCAAGACCAGGAACCCAACACCATCTAATCTCCCCCACAAAGGAGAAAAGAAGAACTTAGAACTAGGGGCAGCAAACCCTTTGCAAACACTCCAACAATTCTCAAAGAAGAGAACTATGGAAATGCTAACCAATAGAACCCCCCTATGCACCACCAAACCCTTCTAGCCAAATGAATCTCCACCTCAATAAGAGAGAGCTCCACCTCAACAGGAGAAGCCAGAAAGGAGGCTAATTGAAGAAGATCACTACTTTCAACCAAATCCACTAGCTCCACCTCAAAAGAAGTCACAAAAAGGTGGACCAAGAAGAAAGTAAGAATAGTAGAACAAGAAAAAATAGTACCCTTTAACCTCAAAATCACTTGGGCAGTCTGAAAAAATATTTTCAAAGGAGCTTTCAGGACAACCCCCACTAAATACTTTTGTAACAAGGAACCAACAAAATGAATCCATAAGCATAGACCAGTCTACTCCTCACAAGTAGAAAAACCCCACCTCCCTTGCAACAAACAAGAGAAGACTTATCCACCCATGATACCCAACAAAACTACATCCATGGGTGACCATAGACTAGGCCAAAAAAACTTGCAAATAGCCTCAACCAAAGGAAAAGCATCCAAAAGCAAGAACAGGGTTGAACCCAAAGGAACACTCCAAGGGAAAAAAATTCCCCCAAGGAACCAGTAAAAACACCACCACTGCAACATCTAATATCACAAAAACCAAGATTATACCACCATAGAGGAGCCACACTCCCCAAAGCCAACCAGACCACTATCGAGATAAAAACCTTCTATAAGGAGCCAAACCTAGAAGTGGAGCCAAACAAACCTAAGTAGACAGAACCAAAACCATGAGCCAACAGATCGCCCCCCCAATAGAAAAGGAAAGGTGCGCCACCTCTAAAGAAGAGGGAACCCGTTTAAGTCAATAGCATGAGGAAGGGGAAAAATCCCCCAACAATCACCCCTCTGCAAATGAGAACTCTACAAGAAACCTACGTCCAAGGAGCCATAGAGAAAACAACAATAGGGAACACAACTCTCCAAAACCACCTTCAGGAGGAAGGCCAAAGTAGCAGGTTGTGAAAAAAAGAAACAAGATTCCACTAAAAAGCATCCAACAACAAGAATCCAAGTAGGGCCCAAAAGCAATCCAATCCCCCAATAACAAAGGAGGGAACAATCCCCCACAGGACACCAATAAGCACCAACACCAGGATATGCAAAAGAGCATAAATGACTGTTGCAACAAGACAAAGGAAGGGGAAGTGGTAATATCTACAACCATGCAAGCACTACAAAGCTGCATAAACTTATTCGTAGCACTAGCTAACATGAGAACACCACATAGATCGATCCAAGGGAAAGGAAATGACCCCCAAGCCATGAAAAAATTCTCCCAACCAGGGACAAGTACCACAACCCCCAACAACACACAAATCTCACAACCAGAAGCCAAAAAGGAGGCATGAGGAGCCTCAACCACAACAACAAGAAGAACCACCTCTACAACTGAATCTTCATTGAAATCACCAGCTCAATAGTTTCAATAACAATATTGAAATTATTTCACCCAAAAATAATATATATAAATTAAAATTGATATCAAATGGCATTGAAATTTTTTTTTGTGTTTAACTATTTCAACTAAAAACATTACACCATATAGGTGCCACATAGTTTCAGCCAAAAAATGTTTCACCTAAAACTCTTTGGAAAAAATTGGTTCACATGAAACTATTTTATTGGTTAAAGGTGGGATATAGCTTTAGAATTCCACCCTCCCATCATCCATAAATTTTCTTTCATGGAATAGAAAGGTTTGATAAACCTCATAAGAAAGTACATATCATGTAGGATACTTGTGATAAATTTTTTCCAAATCTTGATATTCTTTGTTTGTAGGAGTTGACGATTTCACACTTTTTTCTTTTAGCTATTTGTTGTGTCAAATGGATTTCTAGCTAATTTTCATAGCAATCATGATACATTCCATGGTGGCATTTCTATATCCATTTGTCCTAGATGATAATAAAATTTAGTTGATCAAGACTTCATCCCCACTTTCCATGCCATATATGTTGTTTTTAATATTAATAACCACTCTCTTAGGGTTATGAATATTATACTTCCATTAACACTATTAAGAGATTGATTCTTTGACATTGGTCCATTAATATTTTCCTTATATGGCTTAGGTTATTTGTGGGGATGCTAATATGGGAGTTAATTTTTGATAAATGTGGCAACCTTCTTATGCATTAGAGAATGAAATGAAGCCAAGTAAGTGGAAGAAAATTTATACACCAATCTAAGTGGGGGAGAGAGTGCAAAATTTTATTTTAAACACTTATCAGTTAGAGTATGAGATGCACATTCATTTACTTAAAAAAAACATGCAAACCAATAGTAATCATAACAATAGAATTTACATGGGGAAAACCCTTTCGAGAGAAGAACCCCACACTCTAAAAGAACAACTCAAATTGTATTATCAATAATAATAAAAAGGTTACAATATATTCACATAGTTAATCTCATTTAAGATTCTTCAACTACAATATGATTTCTGCAGTGATTTTGATAGCATAACGATACCCATGAAATCCTCAAACTTGTATTTCTTGCAAAATGAACAAGTACTGGTGCAGTCATGGACGAAGGGTCAAGAAAGGACTATCCAACCATGCAACCTAAAGTTCAACATAGTGGACATGAACTATCATTGATTCAATAACTTGTAGTCTTACATGCATCATATACCTTATATGCAGAATGATTAGGGCTTACAGGGCTACTACAAGGGCATTACAAGATATTAAAATTGGCACAAGGCCTTATTACAATCCAACAACCTGGACAAATTGAAATATTCCATCCTTCTAACTAATAAATATCTAAACTATTTTTCAATGGATTACAAATGATCTTAAATATGAATCTCCAGCTTTAAATATGATTCATGTCAACCTCAATAGCTTACAAACCCCAATGCAAGATCAAACGTGTAGGTCAACCAACAAACATGAAAATATAACCATTTGGGAAATGAAATGTATTGAGAATATCCAAGAAATTTTCCTTGGACCTAAAAATATCTTGAATGATGTTCCATTAAGCTTTGCACATTCCAAAAATGGTTCACACAACCAAACTAAGCCAGATAGGACCTGAATACTTTGTCTGAGAATTGACAGTAAAATTATGAGAGCAATAACTTCATGCAAACAAATGCAAATCTTCTGAAACTTGGATATGTTGTAGATGACCTCAAGTAGAATCTATATCCTGCTCCATGAGTTGAGAAATGATAATGTGCTAAAATTTAGAAGAAACTGTTGAGAAAACTACAAACTAAATTTTTTTTTTTTTGGTTGATACTGGATTGCTTTACAACCAAGGATGCTTCTCCATCAATTACCAAATAAATATAACTCCACAAGAGAAGATGGGTACCTAGGATTTCCTCATGGAAAAAATCCAACACTTGCATGCCTATCTAGAGTCTTCTTGACATGTACAACACTTTCATGCATGCAACAACCTTGCATGAAGTGCAATGTCATAATTGGGACCCACCTAATTTGCTAAATTTTTACTTCAAATTCCTATCTCCTCATGCATAAGACCCCTTAAACATGCAATGAGCCAACATGCATGAAAACACCTTGCATGCATAGGCATCTCAATCACATGGGGCCACCTATCATAGTTTTTGATACATAACTATTTCACCATCATAACTTGTCATAATCTATTATAGAGTGAACTCTTACAACATATGACACATGCCACCAACTTAGCCTCTAGTGGGGTCTAACAAGTGGGGAGCCTACTTCCACATAATTATCTTGAATGTCATCCTAGTCACCTCCATGTAGGATTCCACTTCAACCATTAGGTCCCACAAAGTGACTTGACATTAGTAGGAAATAAAAATTAATAATAAATAAATTAATATTCACCAAATTAAATTCTAGGTATTGCAAAGGTTGATAAACCCTAATCTCAACATTCTCCCACTTGTTGAAGACCTTTCAAGAGATAATCAATAATTAATTGCTAGAGTTTGTGATCCCCATGGAATCAAAATACCATTTTAACTTATTTTTGCTCATAGGCTTAGTCAATGCATCTACAACATTCACAAAAAGTGTTAACCTTTTTAGTTTCTCCTTTCCATCTTTCACCATGTCATATGTAGAAAAATGGGACTAAACATCAGTATGCATTGTTATGGCATTGAAGGTATAATCTTTTCCAAACATATGACACTTTGACTGCCACAACATATAGTAATCATCCCTACATCAAGACCAACATAAATACACAATCTCCTAAGCCAAATGGATTCCTTATAAGAATGAGTAGCTTTCATATACTTTGCTTCTATCATGGATGAAGAGACTACAACTTTTTGCCTACTCGTCCAACTAATAGCACCGCCAAACATCATGAATACATATCCAATAGTGGATATTTTGATTTCAATGTCACCCGCCCAATCTGAATCCACATCCATGAATAAAAATTGAATCCCAAGGTCAAGTAGGATAACCATGAAAATATAGGGAATAATTGTAAGCACCCCACAAGTATTTGAATACTTTCTTAATCACACCTAATGTACCTATCTAAGATCAACCATAAAATTACAAGCAAGACTCCCACTACTTGGGAAATGTTTGGTCTCATACAAATCATGACATACATCAAAATTCCAAAAACACTAACATATGGTACTTTGTTCATGTCCTCCATCTTAGTGGGATATTTTGGACAATCATCCATAGATAACTTTGTTCATTATAGAATAGAAACAACCAAAATTCTTCAAGAAACCATACCGAATCTCTTTAACACTAAATTCGCACACTTACTCTGGCTTAACCAAATATTTCTTCCAACTCTATCTCTTCTAATCTCTATACCCAAAATGTACCTAGCTACACCTAAATCTTTCATTTCAAATTGTGCTGAAAATTGAGACTTTCAAGTAAAAAACAAACCCTTACCATTCTCAAAAAACAACATATCATCCACATATAATACAATAAATAGAATACAACCATTATCAGTCTTCTAATAAACACAATGATAAGATTTATACCTTTGAAATCCCAAACTCAACACATAGGTATCAAAGTGTTGGTACCACATCCTAGGAGATTATTTCAGACCATACAAATACTTCTTCAACTTGAAAACCATATTTTCTCTACCTTTTATAATGAAATGCTTCTACTATGACATATATTTCTTCCTCTAACTCACCATGAAGGAAATTCATCTTCACATGCATCTGCTCAACTTCTAAATTTAAGTTGCAACAAGTGATAACAAGAACTAAATGGATGCCAACTTTTCTACATGAAAGATAATTTCACCATAAGAATTCCCTCCACCTATGAATACCCATTTGTAACCAACCATTCTTTATGCTTTTCAACACTACCATCAAGACCAAATTTTTTCTTGAAAACCCATTTACAACCAATGGGTTTATGTACTTTAGGAAAAGGTACTAGATCCCATGTGTTATTTTTCTTTAATGCAACCATCTATTCATCCATGGATTTCATCCAAGAATATGCATCACTCATACACATTTCCTCTTTTATAGTCTTAGGCTCATCAATATTAGCAATCAAAGAAAAATACCAGTAGAATGCAACAATGAATAACCAAACCTTTCCATTTATCACCTAACTTGTGTAGACCTCCTTAATGGTTGAGGTTGAGGTTCTTCTTCTTCTTCTTCTAAACTTTTAGAGCTACTAGAGCTCTCCTTGTTATCAGGTAGTATAGATGTATGTAGTTCATTTTTCATCAGAATAGGTGGAACATGAACTGCATCCTTTTGTTTCTCTTCTTTCTTTGGTTATAGAACAACAAAAGAAGGTTTCAACTCTTTGAAAATCACACTTCTATAGTAGAGAATCTTCTAGTCTACTGGATCCTAAAGATTTTACCCTTTCAAACCAAAACCATAGTCAATGAATATATGCTTAAATACCTTGTTCTCCAACTTAGATCTCCTCATTTGACACATATTCATATGCCACACAACCGAATTCTCTAAGATTTCTCAATGAAGGATTTTTACCTAATCACACCTCCACTAGTCTCTTATCAACAACCATCGATGTAGGATATCTGTTTACCAAATACCACGCAGTTGCAACAACTTCAACAAATAAATTTTTCTCAAGGATAGCTTCATGCATCATACTCCTATCCCTCTCCTTCAATGTCTTGTTCATCCTCTTTGAAACTCCATTTTTTGAGGGGTACATGGAGTAATCTTATGCCTATCATACCAAGTTCTTTATAGAACTTGTCAAATTCTACTAAATAAAACTCACCACCATTGCTAGTCCTCAAAAACTTAATCTCTCTACTAGTTTGGTTTTCAACAAAGGCTTTAAAATCCTTAAACCAACTAAAGACTTCATATTTACTCCTAAATAAATCAATAAATGTCCTTCTACTATAGTCATCAATGATTGAAACAAAATATACAAATTTTGATAATGAAGGGACATTAATAGGACCAAACACATTTGAATGAATATAGTCCAAAACCCGAAGTATTTGTGAGAACTAGAATAACACCGAACATAGTCTTGTTTTCCATATATGCAATGTTCAAAAAATTTGAACTCAATATTACAATCATCAAGCCCCTCTATGAGATGCTCAGTTTTCAAAGCTCTAAGACCCTTCTCACCAATATGGCCAAGTCACTAGTGCCATAACATTGTCTTCTCTGTTTGAAGTTCCATCTCATAGGAATGATCACCCTTGGGTACCCAAAATGCATGACCATCAAAAGTAGATGTAACATATGATGGTGGAGGATCTTGGTCAACAAGTGATCTTGTGTCAACCACAAATATTTCCTTGCTTTATTTTTTTCTTGTTTTCATCATTTTTGTTTTGATTGTAGGATTTGGTGATCTAATTTCTTACAATTCCTTTGGATTCATGTCCAACTAATGGTTTCACCTTGTAGAGGAGCCATCTTGGTACTTTCAATTTAAATTTAGTGAAATTCAAATGAAAATTGAGCAAGTTATGGCTTTGCAAGTTTTCATCTTGCATAAGGATATTGCAGAACTTTTGGCCCTATTTGAATGACCTCTAAGACCCCGCTAAGTCCTTGTGGACTTCATTCTTCTATTGAATGATAGTGCAAGTTTCATTTGTAAAAATTATACTCCCTACTAGACCTACAAAACTTCCTTTCTCAACGAGACTCTATCTAGTTCACACTTAACTTCTTGCATATCTAGTGGTTGTGGAACTTTTCCCAATCTAGATCCCCCCAATTTCCATGTGTGCTTGGTTGATGGAATAACTTTGATCGCCAATGGGACACATCCCGATGAACCTTGAATTCTCACAGATCCCAATGAACTTTGAATTCTAGCACATCCTGATGACCCTCATATTCTTGCACATAGATTAGTGTAACACTTAGAAGAATTCTAGGGTAAAAGTTACAAAATGGAGAGCTAATGAGTTTAGGGTTTCAATATGAGGGTTAGAGAAAACATTTTGGATTAGTGCATGTAATTTGTAAGGAGTTGAATCTAATGCAAGTATGAAGGATAACACGAATACATGTTAGAAGACTCTTGTTGTAATAGTTTTTATTGCATGTTAATAAAATAATATATTTCATTTAAAGTGTGTGAGTTTGAATAGCCACCTGGTTTGGTAGTTTATTAAGACCCTCAAACTAGGGACATCATCAAGTGGTATGAAAGCTAGGCTATCTTATAGGGAGGTGGTGAGGAGCTACAAAAAGGTTGAAGTGATAGATATCTCTAAGGCTCTAGAGATTTTTTGTAGGTTGTGAGGAGTCTTGCAATTGCAAAGGGAAGAAAGGGGCATTGGATTTCCAAAAGGGTAAGTTTTATGGAAAACAATAGAGGTGAGGCACAAGAGTGTTAAACAATAGGAAAATTTCCTTCAAGAAGAAAAATCCCTAGGATGGATAAGATATTTGATAAGTTTTGAATTGAAATGCATAATGAGTTGAGAATTTGGTTGCAGATTTGAGGAGAAACCCATACAATGCAGAAGACCATGCAAGTGGTGGAGAAATTGAAGTTAGTGAGCATGAAGGAGAAAGTGAATGACCAATTGATGAAGTAGAATAATGTTTCTTGAGAGACATTGCTAAATTTGGTAAGGGTAACCAAATGGAGGTCCAAATTTTTTTGGAAACCTTAAACTCTAAAGAGTTGATAGATTGGATAGGTAAACTGGAGGAATACTTTAACTTGGAGGATTTTTGTGACCCACAGAGGGTAAATATGGCACAAAAATCTCAAAGGACATGCTTCTCTTTGGTGGAGAGAGTTGCAAATAGAATGAGTTGCAAGTGGAGAGATGAGGATAACCTAATGGACTCATATGGTGGCCAGGTTGAAGGATGACTTCATTCCTGGAGACTGTAAAATGGAGTTTTTTAAGAGGCTACGGAACCTGATAGAAAGACATGAGTATAAAGGACTATACTAAATAATTCTATAAACTATTAGATTAGGAAGATATGAAATGGGTAGAGAAAGGTGGCCAGGTATGTAAATGGATTAAGATTTAATATCCAAGATTAAATGAGCATGTTGAGGGTTACTATAGTTGAAGAGTTCTACAAATATTCCCTAAAGGATGAAGATAATATATCTAGAAGACAACAAATTAGTTCCACATGAAGAGGAAGAATGGAAAAAGAAAGAGGACAAGCTAATAGCAGTAAAGGGAAACATGTCTATGAGGAAGAAGCCAAACACAAATGAGAGAGTGAATGAAGTCGAGAGACAAGAGAAAGAGAAGAATCAATGAGAGGATGAGATAGAAAAAGTAGATGCTTCTTTGGGAAGTGTTTTTAGTGTGGAGAAGGTGGCCACATGGCCTTTGAGTACCCATAATTACAACAGGAAGGTGGCAAGATGAGCACCACTAGAAATCATCTAACCCAAGAAGATGAAGAGAGTGTGGCATCTCTGAAAGGTGTAGAAGAACTAGAGGAGGGGGAGTCTCTCGTGTTTAGAAGATTCTTACTAAAGCCAAACGGAGAGGAGGATGGGCCATCTCAAATAACGATACTTTTTTGAACTAAAAGTAAAATTGGAGGCAAGAGTTGTAAGGTTATTATTGATAGTCCAGTAGTACAGATAATTTAGTTTCTAAAGAGATGGTAGAGAAATTAGGTTTGAAAAAGAGGGAGGATCCAAATCCATGTAAATTTTCCTAGTTGTAAAAGGAACATGAATTAGTGGTGAATGAGCAGTGTTTAGTTAATTTCCAGATTGGGTCATATAAGGATGAAATATTATGTGATGCTATGTCAATGAGTGCATGCCATGTGTTGTTAGGAAGACCTTGGCAGTTTAATATGGAGACTATCTATGATGGTAGGAGAAACTTATACACTATTGTGAAGGGTGGAAAAAAGTATGTGTTGAGTTCATTAAAGGAGAGTGAGAGAGGGAAGTGAAGGACATTAGTCCCATAAGCTGCTACAATTCAACGAAACAAATTGTGGGGATGACCATAGAGTTCAAGAAAAACTCAAGAGGTTCATGTGAAGAAGAGTGCAAGTGGAACAAGGGAAGTGATACTAGACTTGTGCAACAACAACATAAGGATTTAAAGAGAATGTAGACTAAAGCTGACCCCTAGGGAAGTATAGTTTTAGAGAAGAAGTACCATAAACCACAGTTGAGACATTGGAAATTTACTTATGAGAGTCACAAGTCTAATCCACTGAGCAGAGTAAGTGGGGGTAGTCTACACAATGCAAGTGGAAGGCAAGGAAAGGATAAAGGAAAAGGAAGGAAAGGTGGAATACATCTTCTTTCTTAGGAATAATTTTTACTAAGGTTTTAGCTTGATAAATTTCTCCAAGCTTCTTCCAAAGGCTCACTACAGTCTTCTCTTCATGGACATTCAACAAAACAAAGTTTTCCAAATAGATTCTTAACAAACCCTTGACTTTTTGATCCAACAACTCCTAGTTTTTTTTATTCATGTTGGTAGATTTTACACTGAATGTTGCAGTCCATAGATATTTGTCTATGAGCATATCTTCTATTTTGAGCTTCCATAGCTTGAAATTTCTCCATCTTAACCCTTTCAAATGTGCTTTCTATCTTTTTTACAACTTGAAATCACAAAAATACTTTTACAAAAGCTCCCACTTAAATAGAGACTAGTTCAAAAAACCCTCTACACAACGATGGGACCAAAACTAGCTAGACTATAATACCAACTAAAAGGAAGCTAGGTAAGCAAAAGAAACTTCCTACACTAATCTAAGCTACAATGTGAGATGCAAATTCCTTTATTTAAACAAAATATGTAAAACAACAATAACCATAACATAATTTAAGGAAAATCTTTTCAAGAGAAAAAAATCCACAGTCCAAAAGAACAACTCAAATTGTATTATTAGTAAACAGTGAAGATTACAATACATTCATAGAGCTAATCTCATTTAAAAGTTGAAGTTAGTCTTCAACATGAATTTTGGAGTGATTTGACAGCATAATGGTACCTGTGAAATCTTCAAACCTATACAACTTGCAAAATGAATAAATACCAAATAAATACAATTCTAAAGAGAAGATGGATTCCTAAGATTGCCCCATGACAAACATACTAAGGTCTCATTCCTGACTTGAGCCTCCTTGGAATGCATAGCACCAAGCATGAAGTGCAATGTCATAACTAGACGGAATTGGTTTGCTTTTTCCATTTCCAATTTTTGTGTATATTTTTATCCAGAAATATACTTCTGGATAAAACTGTGTATATTTTTTGCTCGATGTTTCCTCAGTGATCTATCATCAAAAAGAGGAAAATGAGAAATTAGATGATTTTAAGTTTTC
Organism: Sequoia sempervirens; assembly: GCA_007258455.2. Lineage (NCBI taxonomy): Eukaryota > Viridiplantae > Streptophyta > Pinopsida > Cupressales > Cupressaceae > Sequoia > Sequoia sempervirens. Next base: position 165,628 of record VDFB02203238.1, read on the forward strand.
CATTTCCAATGTGTCCTCATAGGACCCCTCAAACATGCAAAAAATATCACTGAGGAAACATCGAGCAAAAAATATACACAGTTTTATCCAGAAATCTACTAATTTTATCCAAAAGTGGTTTTTAGCCGTTGGATCCCTTCATGGCAGTGTCGTAAGCCATGAAAAGCAAAAAAAAATCAAAGATATTACACTGACCACCCTCGCAATCTGTAAAAAGGGCCATTTCATCTTTATCATCAAGCTTATCTTTGATCAACTGGTTAAGTGCATGCACGTTCCCTGCCACAGAAGCCATGTAAAGACAATTGCCCATTCCTTTCAAGAAATTAACAGTTCCTTCATCAATAGATCTGAGGGAAGCAGAGTCTAGGATATTGCAATCAGTGGCGTACGAATTAACTAATTCTTTGTAACTTTTGGCTCACTTCATGTATAGAATGAATATAAAGTCACAAAGGGAAAATGGATAAGTTTGAGTTCAATGGACGTTGCCATTGAGGAAACGATCGAAATCAAATCAAAAAATGTGTTCATTTCCAAAAGCTACTTGTGTGATCTATCTGGAACAGACAAGCACTGATGGTATGGAGTATCATTGCTTGTGGGACCCAAGGTATGGAGTGTTAACCATTAACTTCCTGTTCCTGCACTAACTTTGGTAAAAAGAAATAAATATGTTTAAAAACATGTTCTCAACTCACATTTCAAAGCTGAGTAATGAGTGATGTTTTATTTAATTAAAAAAAAACCTTTCAAAAGGTCAGGTTGAAAAACATACATGGTTAAAATCAAAAGTTTGTATTTCAAAGTTGGCTAATGAGTGATGATTTTTTAATAAAAATAATGCATTTCAAAAGGGCAGATTGAAAAACATACATAGTTACAATCAAAGTTTGTATTTACATCTATTTCAAGGAGATAATTCATATTATTCTATTATGATATGCAAATTAAGTTGTAAATTGTATATAAGTTTCGTTAGGGTTTTGGTTTAGTTTGGTTTGTATGTTTTTATTTTTGTAAGTTTTACCTTGTCATTATGTTTTATATTGTATTGAAAATAGGAATTTGTCATATTTATAGTGAGTTTTTAAAGGTTTTTTTTCTCATCTTGGGATGATTATTTTTCCTATTTAAATTGTTGTTAATGTTAGTAACCTAGCAATTGTTGGGATTGTATGATTGGACATGCAAGATAATGGCTCCATTGAAGCAACTTTGATAGTTCATTTCAAATGTAATTCAAAAGGTAAAACCTCTATCATTTTGTACTACTACTTCATGACTTTGATAATGCATGTAAGTGACTTGAAAGCTTCACTTAAATAGTACGATATTTTATTGAAAGAATCCCTTTTAAAATATGTTAAAAAATAGTCAATCCCACTTGCATACCTCGTGGTTCTCCTTTTTCATTTCTTTAAGAGGAAATTTGCAAAGGTTGTATTTGAGCATGACCTCCAATCTATTCATATTTATTTATTGATCTTCTCCCTTAGAATTGAGACTTTTTCATCTATAAGGAGCCTATAATCTATATCTAGGTAGAGTTTCCTAGCCTACCTTGCCTATGTGGCCTTTCCTTAATTGCATATTGCAACCTCTATAAGCCATGTGGTTTAAGATGAGCAAGATAGGAGTTTTTGCTCATCCCCAAAAGGGTTTGCATCATTTTCAATATTTTTAAGGACATCAAAGATGCCATTGACATGCATATTAGTGAGAAAAACTTCATCCAAAGAGTCATGCATTTAAACCTACCCAACACATACTATTGGTGTGAATCCCACAAAATCAAGAATTGCTCCCTTGTCACCTAATGTCCCAAGCTAAATCCCAAGCCCTATGAGTATAATTCTCAAAAAATGAGGATGGATGGACCATAGTTGGTTGTAGGAAGAATAATTACAATAATGGAGAAGAAAGTTTGATTTCTAGAAAGACTTAGAGCTAAGTCATTGGTCCATAGTTTTCATTTAAGCTTGTCAATTGCAAGGTAAAGGAGATTGTTGCTTCATGGCCCATTACAAAATTCACCAAAGAGATGAGCGAGCCTAAATTGAATAGAACATTGATTCCTATTAATGTTTTATCTTGTCAAGCTACAACAAAGGTAGTGTCTACAGTTTCTCCAACATCTCATGCATTTCCTCAACTAACCATTAGAATATCTCACAATATTGATTGTGAGGTGGAGGAAGGAGAATGTGTCATACAAATGCCAATCTCATTGCCAAACAATCCCAATCCAACTACTCAAAGATTTCAATTATCTAAAATACTCACAAGGGGATATTTCTTGAGAAACAACTATGAGGCTCTTGATGAACTTGATAATAATGATATGGTACACTTTATTCTTGGGTGACAATTCAAAACTGTATCCCACTTTTTAAATAATGACCTACTTGTAGTGAATTAATAATAATAATAAAGTTAATTAAAATACTAAAAAAACAAATTCAAGTTCTAGGCTCTAATCCCTACCAAAGGGTATTTTCATATTTTTATGAAAATGTCCTTGGTTTGAGAAATGTGGAGTTGAAGACTCATCTTTTTTGAACTTTCCCCAAAATATAGGTTAGGTTGTTAGCTCAGTAGTTTCAAACAAAAGGCTAAAACTATTTCATCCAAAATTAATATGTATAAAAATTAAAATTGATATCAAATGACATTTTATTTTGTGTATTTAACTATTACAGTTGAAACCATTGTACCATACAAGTGTCACATAGTTTTAGCCAACATGATTTCAATGGAAACCCTTTGTCCACTAATTTGGTTTGTATGAAACTATTTTGTTGGATAAAGATGACATTTAGCTTTAGACTTCCACCCTCCCATCATCCATGAATTTTATTTCATGCTTTATTCAAGGTTTGATAAACCTCATAAGAATGTATATCATGTAGGATACATGATGAAAGTTTCCCAATCTTGATGTTCTTTATTTATAGGAGTTGAAGATTTCACACGTTTTTGTTTCATCTATTTGTTGCATCAAATGGATTTCTAACTATTTTTCATAGCAATCACATTGAGACATGTCATGGTGGCATTGAAATATCCATTTTTCCTAGATGGTAACAAAATTTAGTTGATCAAGACCACCCCCACTTTCCATGTTTGTATGCACTTTTAAATATTACTAACCACTCTCTTAGGGTCATGAATATTTATGCTTCCATTGACACTATTTAGAGATCAAATATTTGGAATTGGATCACTAAATAATTATCTTCTATTTCTTGGGTTATATGTGTGAATTTGAATATGGGAGTTGAATTTTGATAAATGTGCAACCTTCTTATGCATTAGATAAGTGGTTTATGAGAAGCTTGGTACTATATGCACAATAGATTGACCTTTTTATACTAATGTTGACCACCAACATTCCAAATCTACTTTGTTTATGTAGAAAAAATTGTAATGTCCCTCATTCCCAATCCCTTTACGATTCTACAATGTTCTAATTTTATGATAAAATTAAAAGTGTTATATTGATTTTTTATGGGATGTGAAGTGTTGATTTGGTGTATTTTATAAAATATTTGATTGCATTGTCATGGTTAACTGATTATGTGTGATTATATAATTGTAACAAAGAAAAAGGGAACCCTAAGTTTAGTATATAAAACCTAGGATTAATTTCCTCCTTTTTCAAGGTACATTAGGATGCATACCAATAAGGTGTTTAGATTGACTTTCAACTAGAAGGTGATTCAATCAGACCTGGATTTGATTCACTTTGAGCCATGGAAATATATTGGAATTGATTTTCCTTTATTGACCTAAGTAGACTATGTGACCCAATATGAAAATGCACGATGTCGATAATTGACAGATTGTAATAGAGATTTGTAGGAAGATTTGGGAAGGGTTGAGTGTTGTGTACCTATCATATAAATTTGGATCTAGTCTAGATAGGAGAATAGAGCTTCCCAAGGGCATCTATATCCTTGTATTCCTTTTCTAGAACTAAAAACTTAAATATGTAGAGCTCTCTACATGCTCTTTGATGCCTACCTTGCAAACTTTTGTCTTCAAACCCAGACCTGCAATAAATTTGCAAAAGATATCGTGAGGAGGTGGCTATATAGGAGTTTGCCTCAATAAAACCCTTGTTTTGGTATTTCTACCTCCATTAATAGCCAAATATCTAATAGATAAATTGAGTGTTCCCATAACCTTAAGTGCATCTAAGGTTGTTATGAGCTAAATTACATAAAAACCTACTCAAGTGTGTTAGAGAAGGATTCCTGTATGAAATGACAAGATCTACCTAAGAGGAAATCAAATACCCTTAGGAAATTTGAAACACAATGATACCTTACTTTATGCTGCAAGTTGGGGGTGATCCCACAATACTGGTTTACAATTTTTGGCCAAACTAGACATTGAACTAATTTTTCTAACTAAATCTTCATTTTCAGGCACTTATAGCAGCTAAACCATGAGGAATTTGAAGATTATGCAAATTAGTGATTTGTGAAATTTTGTCTGTAGATTCTAAATATATTTTTTTCAAAAATTGTGGAATCAGATTGCACTTCTTTTTCCATCTCCTTCGAAAACTAGTTTTTATTAGTAAACACCATTTTTAAGGAGTGATACTCACTGTATACAACATAATTTTTTTTCTATGAAGGATAAAATTCCTTTTTTTTTAAATTTAGATTTGTAACTATGATATCTAACTAGTTCATTTGGTTTCATAGTGTTTTATTGAATATTTTTTCCTTAATCAAGTTTTGAAGTCAAACCAATTACAATTCAGACATAGGCAAACCGTATACAGCATAAAAAAATTTGAATGTATTGAAATTCTTTTTTTTTTACTAGATCAAGGACATCAAACCTAGCCTAAACATATTTTTCAAAATTTTATTTTGATAATATTCTATTTTTCCACATGTGCAAAACAAAGAGCTTAATATTTGATGAAAAACTTATGTTTAATCAAACTAAAAAAAAATACATAATAAAACCAAAACATATTAAAATTTTATTCAATGGATAGCTCGTTTCGAGGACTTCCATCATCCAATTGGTTATGTGAATTCTCCTCCATTTTCATCCTCAACTCGATCTTCGAAGGGTAAAATTTTGTAGAAATTTGGTGCTAGAGGGGGAGAAGGGGGAAAAAGGGGAGTTCTAGCAAACCCCCTTTAATGCAATTAAAAATAAAACCCATTAAAGGGGGGTTCACTAGAAGGGGGGTTCTAGTGAACCCCCCTAGTTCTAGTGAACCACCTAAAGTGTTTCCCATCTAAAAATACATTTTTCCTTCCTCAATGAAATTGTAAACCAATTTTGTGGGTTTACCCTAGGATGGAGCTTGTAGATAAGAACACTTAGGAAACAAGTTATTAGGTTGAAGGAAATGGCCAAATGCATTTCCCAAACCTAGAATCCATCATGCTCTTCTATTGTCATCAATCTTTAATCATGAAATATGACTTGATCAAATCTCCAAATAAGCTTGAAAACCTACAAATCCAAGTGTATGGTGGAATGTAATGATCTCTTACTTCTCCAAGATTCAACATCTTGCTTTCTAGTTTCAAATGGTGAAAAGACTAGGTATAAATTATGGGCATTTACTCTAATTTCCCAAAAATTAGATCCTGATAGCCAAAATTTGTAGCTTGAATTTCAAATGTTAAAATACAAACACCAACATATTTAAATTTTGAGCTCAAAAAAAAAGGGGGATAGAGCCACCCAAGGGCATCCCAATCCTAGCCCTATTTTTTGGAAATTAAGGTGTTGAGGGAGAAAAAATAGATGAATGCATTTGGTATCCACTTGAAATTTGTTGGAAAATGGTAAAAATAGGCCTCGTAATGCATAATTTAGGAGATTAGGGCCTGATTCAGAGATGTCAAGAAAATGCATAAATACAAGGATCAATAAAGTAGGTCCAAACTTAGCATGAAATTATAAGTTATCACCTACAAGAGAGTACAATTTTTGATGCTACATTTAGCCCCCACTTTAGCAGCCATATGACAGTACGTGCATATGCAAGCTAAAGTATCAAAATTAAATAGTGTCATTTAGAAAGGATACTCATAAGGATATTATGAATCATTCATGAATAAGAGAATGAAGCCTCTAATGTAGTCATCTACAAAACCACAATGTTAGGAACTATATCCTATAAAATCGATTTGTTAGATTTTCACAAATCGTCTTGTATTTGTAAACAAACATGCCAGCTTCTCAGGAGACAAAAATTTGAGGGTAGATGTATGCCCCCTGATTCCACTTGCTTTATGGAGGTGGAATCGGTGCATCAATCTAACCGCATCAAATTTCTAATATTGGTGATGGAAATACTTGTGATAGGTTCATGAGATCACAACACCAACTATCAACAAACATTGGATATGATCAGCGATGAAAACAAAAATCCAACATAAAAGGTGACATAAAAATTAGAGTTCGCTAGCCCCACTATGGTGAATTGAATGAGATATGCTTGTACTAAATTTGACTATATGTTAGAGAAAAATCACCTTTTTGACTATCATTTTCACTTTTGTTGTTTGAAGGCTTAGAGAGAGATACCATTGCACCAAGGAGTGAGGGTTTTGATTTAATGAGCATACCAACCCCCAAAGAATCAAGATCTTATTAGTGAACGGTACACGAGGCGTAGTGGCACTAGTAGGACGAGTTGCCTGTTCCTTTTACCCATTATTTTTTTTGTATTTTTATAATATTTTCAAGGTTTTTGAAAATATATGGCGTCCATGTCCATTTTGGGTGATAGTATCCACTTTGGGCATCACTGTCCCAAAATGGAATCCCTATCCCATAATGGTGTCCATGTTCTAGGATGGCGCCATTGTCTAGTTTTCAGAATTGTTATGATTTTAGTTACTTAATCACTACTTTGGATATGCAACTGATGATTCCTTTTGTCTCTTACAAGTCCCTCCATGTGCCTAATAGAATTTAGGAGGATGATTGTTTTCATTACTTCAAGAGCTCAGGTCACACGACTTACAGGAGGAGGAGAAAATTTTGCATACCACCAGACTATACTAGATATATCTTATGTCACCTATGATATATCATGATGCTATGTTGATGGTACTCATTGAGTGATGGAACATAGACACTTCCACCTTTCATCTCCCAATGGGGGAGATGACAATTACACTTGAGGATATACAGTGGACCTTTAGGCTACCCATGCGAGGTGAGACTATGCACCATGATGACTTCTAATCCCCTTGGGAGATTAGGAGGGATATACACTACTACACCAGCCACTACATAGATTTTTATTTTAAGGGTCGTGTTGAGCTTAGGTGGATTATGCATTCTATTGTACCATTGATTTGGTAGATAATGCATGTTACCATCACCTTAGCCCTAACACCTAATGGAGGAGGTACACGCCTTGATGGGGGCCTAGTTCATACGATATGGGCAATGGAGGAGCATCAAACAATTTTTTCTTGGAGATGGAGCATGCTAACACACTTGTACTATGATCTTGGTTGTTTCATTTATTAGGAGGGGAACAACATTACACTTTATACTCTTCTTCATATGTAGTATTTTGAGCAAATCACATGTACGAGACTAACCAAATTCACCATGGAAGCACCTTATACATACCCACGGGTCTTTTTCTATACACTTGGGTGACCTTGGATGTATGGAGACCTATTGTATTGGAGAGTCACATTCAATCGTCTAGCAAATGATAGCATTGTATGGAGACCATATGGGACTCTTCAGTAGTGGCCAAGTCTAGCACAACAGCATCTAGGATGCAACAAGACAGATTACTGGTTGGACGACATAACTACATCATCATGCCATTTTATTAAGATTGTGTGATGAGATAATTTGGTCAGTTATAGATAGCACCTATCCTGTGGCCCACATATTTGAGATCTGCACACAGTGACACTAAGCCACAAGACATCCATCATCCCACACTTGTAGACGTTACCTATAGTGACTCAGAGGATGAGCGAGATATACTCCTATCATTTGATGAGGATGATGTTGGAACTTTAGTTTCATATGATAGGTGGTGGAGGATAGTGTGAGCTAATCACGTCTTCCTTTTCGATCAACCAACAGGTGCTCTCAAGCCTTGGCCACATCAATGAGAGGATGACATAGAGAGAAATGACAAGGATGTATATGGGGATATGAAAAATGATGATGATGATGTAGTAGAGGATTTGGAGGAGGAAGAGGATCAACAGCAGGTAGGAGAGGATCCCGAGGAGCAAGAAAAAACCAAGGATGCCCCTAAGGAGAGACCTAAATCTTTCCCTCACATTACACGAGTATAGTATATGACTCCAGATGGGATACAAACCTACGAGCATGGAGGGAGTAGCCACACAACTCCCCAACACTACCAACCTATCAAGGGAGTGGCGATGTAGCTACCATAGTATCCTATTGAGATCTTGATTGGAGAGTTGGTGATCCAGGTTACAATGAGTTAAAATTATTTTCTTATTAGTCCACTCCAAGCATATATTTTCAATGTTGCATAGTTATGTAGAGTTAAAAGAGGAAGATTAGGATGATCCATGGCTAAGATTTTGAGAGCACAAGAGAGGACTTAAAGAAAAATCACACAACCCCCACCCCCACCAATTACTCAATCAAACAACCCCCCTAAGAAAATATGATTTACCACTTTGCACTTAGTGTGGTTACAGTTGTCACTTGCAAGAGAAAGCTATGTGGTTTTCAATCTCAATGCATTACAATTTCCAAAATAAGGCTATATGTTAAAAGTACATTTTTTTACTATAATGACTATAAATAGATAGCACCACTATAAAGTGTGAAAAATTATGTACCTTAAAAAATTGTACTTGAAAAGGAGTCCATATGAGCCTAAATGGGACCCAAAAATTTCTCAAAATGAGAATGATCAACAACACCTATGATAAATTATATTTTTTGGAAAATTTGTGCATCAAATTCAAAAACACACCATGTAGAGCACAAAAAAATAGCCTAAATAAAAAAAATCTCAAAAAATGGAGGTCATGAGCCCAAGATATCAGCTTCCAAAGTTAAACTACAAAAATGGAAAATCCAAATGGAGAGGGGGGCACAAAATAAAAAATCACTTTCTACCAAATTTCGTGGAACTACCACCAAATTTGCCAAATCTGCCAAAATAGAGTTTGCCAAATCTGCCAAAATAGAGTTTTCCAAATGAATTAGACCTCTACTAATATTGGAGAGTTGTTAGATAAATTTAGAAACTGCTAAAGTTGGTGGAACCATCAGTATGGTTGCTAAAGTTGGCAGACGAGTAGGGGGTTTGAATTTTTTTTAGATTTTCTTAATTTTCTAAATATTATTTTAAGAAAACTTAAAAAAAAAAGTGGAGGGGGGCCACATGGTCTCACCCCACCCCAAACATAAGGGGTGAGCCCTTATCTAGGGCTTGTAGCCCTATAAAGGTTCACAAACCCTACAAAGGGTTGTGGCCTTTATGACGGGCCATGTGATTTTGTATAGGCCTTGATTGGGCCCTATATAGGGCGCTTGTCAAGTACCCTTTATACTTCTTTTTTTCAAAAATTTAATTAAAAAAATTGCAAGGAAAACTATGATTTTTTTGTTAATTATAAAAAACTCTAGAAAAAAATAACTAAAAAATTAAAATCGTATTGCATTGTGCAAGGGGTAGGTCGTACAACCTAGAAACAACAATTTTTTTGCCTTAGAGGATAACTTTCTCCAAAATCAATAATTTGATAGTCAATTTATAAGTTCTTAGGATTTATGAGCACAATGGTAAGTCTAAATTTGACCCAAAATACTTTAAAAATATGGCTACCTTCTAGATCTAGCAACCAAACCTCAAGTTCAAACCCTTACAATTTTATCTTGTAATGTCTAACTAGGATGAAAAAATGATAGATCTGACTTTCTTAAGCACTCCAAACATAATGGTGAGCTCATATTTGCTCCACTAATCTCTTAAAATGTACTTGCAATGTAAAGACACAATAGGAAGCCCCCCAAATCTGGTATTGCTATCACACTTTTTTTATTTTCCAGATCATCCATGGGTGCAAGAGAAGAGCATACTCAATGCTTCAAGAAAATACAATATATCCTAAAATACTAACCGAATGTACTCAACTTGCTCTACTACCATGTAACATTTGTATATGGAGATAGCCACCCAAGATCTAGAGGCCCAATGAAATGCACAAGATACTCAAAAAATAAATATGATAATAATACATTATATTTCTATTAAAGAATATAAATAGAATGGATGTTCTATGTATAAAACCCTTGGTTATATATGCCAAATTGAGACATAGGAAAACATAAGATTATGACAAGTAACTTAGTCTTATGATATGAGACATAAAGTGATAAGCATTATATGTGTACCCTAAGTAAACTTAAGGGATAAGATGTGAAAAGAACCTAATAGTGAAACTAATTAGGTGATACCCCTATTCACACCAACACCAACATATACCTTTCAACAAAAAAAACATACACTCATATAGTCCCATACATTTGAAACCTACATGTCAAATAATACCAACCCCATAAACATTACACAAGAACTTCAAGATATGAGAAACATGGTTCAAGGCCTCCAAGTAGAACACCACAAGAATAATTACACTTTGATGACATGTGTCCTTACCCCTTTGATAGGGCTATTACCATGATTCCTTTCCCCCAAAATTTTAAAATGCCTAAATTTGATAAATATAAAGGGAAAGGTGATCCTAGGGAACATATTGAGGAATGCTACATAGCTTGTTAAGAAGTCTCCTATAGAAATATATATCTTATGAGACTATTCCCTTAAATTTTAGGAGGGCAAGCATTGCAATGGTTCATTCACCTTTCGCATGGCTCTATTACCCCTTTTAAAGACTTAGCTGAAAATATTGTTGCACACTTCTCTTATAACATTGAACATGAAACCACTATGTTAGACTTGGGAAACAACAAACAAAAGAATGGTGAGATCTTGATGCAGGAGCATCCAGTGATGTAAGGGCAATCTTGCATCACCCAAAAATAGTTAAATTTCAAGTTTTTCAATTTTTGGATGTTTTTACATTTCTGGATACCTTTTTCGTCATAATGAAATTCCCAATTTACGGTTTTTATTTTCGGTTCCTGAGTTGAAAGATATTGCAGTTTTAGTTTCCCATATTTGCACCTAAAAATCTTCTGAGTTAGATTTGAGGCACTTAGAGCTCCCAGATTGGCCCTGAAACTTGTTGAAATCAGCGTAACAAATTTTGAGTGCGTTATTGACTTTGAGACCTTTCCAACGGTTCAAACGGTTCGCGAATCGGAGTCTCAGATCAAAAGTTATGGCCCTGGGAAGTTGGCGCACTTTCTAGAAGATACAATTGCAAATGCTCTTTTGAAATTTGAACTTCATGTTGTAAATTTTCGGCGCCAAACCGCCTAAACTCAAATTTGAATGTTTTTTTGGCTCCAAACTAATGAGGAGCTCTATTTATGGGTGGGTTTCTAATTTTTGGGTAACTTTTTGGGGACAAGCTCGCATATTGCGAAAGGGTTATTTTGTAGCTTTCTGTAACTTGCATGTGTTGTAGAACTTGGGGATTTGAGATCCTCTGCATGTAAGAAGCTCCATTTTATGAATAATAAAATTATTCTCTTGTTTGTGGGTTATTTTCTAAGTCTCGAGCTGTGCCCTCATCAGATCTTCATTGACTTCTTACAATGATGAAGATATCTCACTACTAGATTTCCATGGCCTCTTCTTAAAAAACAATTGGTCACTATCTTTGTGCAAAATCTTTAATCAAGAAATAAGCTTTCATTTACAAGTACAATATGCTAACTACTTTGATGAAATTGTAGAAAAATGAGTAACCATTGAAAAAGCCCATATAGCCAAAGGTTTATTCAAAATTTATAACTGGAAACTAAAGACAATAACAACTACCAAACCAATGACAAACCTCACCTTAGGGATAAGAATAAAAGCATATTTAATGATAGTATAATTGATGCTAAACACGTCCAAAATGTTCAAGCAAAACACTGTCATCATCCCAAAATAATCCAAAAATACAAATTGTTCAAAATAACGTCACAATCCAACAAGGAAAACTAAAGAAAAACAATAATCCTAAATGAAAATACACTCCTCTAGTTTTCTAATGGAGATTTTTCCATAGACTTGTCCAATCAGGTATCCCATAACTAGACCATTTAATGAAACTCAACCCAAACCTACGTGATAAAAAAAAAATGAATAGTATGAATACAATAAGATTGAAGGACAACCTACGTGATACAAAAAAATGAATAGTATGAATACAATAAGATTGAAGGAAAACCTACGTGATACAAAGAAAATGAATAGTATGAATACAATAAGATTGAAGGACATGATATCACTAAGTATAAGGAACTTAAAAACTACATCCAAGATCTTATTGATCAAGGTGAGAGAGAAATAGAAAGCAACACATTAAGGAACCTTTTCTTAAACATGGTGAAGGAAAAGCATCCACATCCAACAAGTGTATTCCTTAAAATTACACCAATAGTTTCCAAAGCTCTCCATCATATGATTCTAGGAAGAGTTGATAAATGTTATTCTTGCACAACCACCATGACCATTAATAGCTCTAATTGTGCCATCACCACACGTCGTAGCAAGATAACCATCCAAAACACTTCAACCTCATCAACACAGCCATCTAATCAATATAACATCCTAAACCATCTTAGTAAAACAATCACTCAAATATCCATCCTAGAAATCCTAAAAACATCTCGCCTCCATAAGGAAATCAGCGAGCGAGCTTTGCATGAATCACATGTCCCAAATAACATTAACGTGGAACAATTTATATCACACTATAAGCTGAGTAAGAGCTTCATGGAAATATTACATTTCACAGCCACACCATTACAATGGATCTAATGTTATCTATGCATACAAATCTGTATATCATGATTTCTAAAATATGTTAAAATTTTAGGTACCATAATCCTAAATTGGGAAGCCTTGTAAATATGGAAACATTAAGAGGGTTCAGTGAATAGGAATGCAAGAACTACCTATGTGTAAGTGGAAGATGACAGAGTTGAATGGTTTTTAGCCATTGGATCTCTTCATGGCAGTGGCGTAAGTCATGAAATCAAAAAATTCTCAACGATATTACAATGACCACCCTAGTAAGTTGTAAAGAAAGCCATTTCATCTTTATCATTCAATGCATTGGAAAGACCACCATCATTTCCCCCCTTTGTGGCTTTGTGGGGAGCAGTGTTTCCTTTCCAATTCACTGCGCTCAAAGTATCATATGAAGAAATATGTTCATTGCCAAAAGCTACTTGTGTGATCTATCTGGTACAAACAAGCATTGATGAGGGGACTCTCTCTTGCTTAAGATGCTATCATTATTTGTGAGGAGTCTTAACCATTAAATTCTTTTTCCTGCACTAACTTTGGCAAAAAGAAGAAAATACGTTTAAAAAAAGAGTTCCCAAATCACATTCAAAATTGGGTAATGAGTGATTTTTTTAATAAAAAGAAAACATTTCAAAACATCAGATTGAAAATCATGTATAGTTATTAGCACTTGCATCTAAAGGAGGTTCAAGGATTAGGTCGATAAAAAACTATATGTATGTTAATATGTTAGAGTATGTGTTTGTGCAACAATGAAAATAGAATATTGTGATGATGTTCACTTTAAACAATCAAAAACTCAATAAAAAATCACTGCACGTGAAAATAGAATGTAGATTTTTGTTTTTCTTTCAAAGATTTGCTAACCACCTATATGTTGTGCTGCCATTATAGAGTTACGTCTATCGTTCTTGCACTCCTATTCACTAAACCCTCTTAATGTTTCCATATTTACAAGGCTTCCCAATTTAGGATTACGGTACCTAAAATTTTAACATATTTTAGAAATCAAACTCAATAAAAAATCACTGCACATGAAAATAGAATGTAGATTTTTGTTTTTCTTTCAAGGATTTCCTAACCACCTATATGTTGTGCTGCCATTGTAGAGTTACGTCTATCGATGTAATTAAGTTGTAAATTGTATATATGTTTTGCTAGGGCTTTGGTTTAGTTTGAATTGTATGTTTTTATTTTTGTAAGTTTTACCTTGTCATTATGTTTAATAATGTATTGAAAATAAGAGTTTGTCATATTTATTGTGAGTTTATAAAGGTTTTTCCTCATCTTGAGATGATTAGTTTTCTTATTTAAATGGTTTCTAATGTTAGGAGCCTAATAATTTTTGGGATTGTATGATTGGACATGCAAGACAATGGCTCCATTGAAGTGACTTTGAAAGTTCATTTCAATAGTAGTTCACAAGGTAAAACCTCTGCCCTTGATGTTGTACTACCACCTCATGATTTTTATAGTGCATGTAAGTGAATTAAAAGTTTTACTTTAGTAGGTAATTGAACATTGGGATTGTTATAATGCATGTTAGAGGACATATCTCAAGAATTTATGCCAAAGCATGATCAACGTCTTTCATCAAAGTCTAGCAATGGTCCCTTCCAAGACATATTGACATCCTTTGACCTCATGGTTGCAGATATTGAAGGAATCTTCAACTCAATATTTGATCCAAATCTACTTAATAATCCTGAGGATATTGAGCCACTTCCTATGCCTAATGAAGATATCTGAGAACCCTTTGTAAGCAATCCATCCTTTGAAACTAACCCATGTCAAGAACTTGATCCAAAACATGTCAAAGGTGATTCCAAAATTATTCAAGATCAAAAATTCATATCTCCAAGATACTATAATGATTTAATGGACACTCTCCTATCTATACAGGATGTCGCAAATAATGATCACATCCACATAGCACATACTCCTACATCTACCAATGAGATGCTTTCTATGGATGGACACGTAGATGATCTTCATTCATAGCAAGATTCCTTTACTCCTGACATTATTACACAAAAAGAGCAGGTTATTGATTCCTACAGTCAAACAGAGTTGTCAATGGCAGTATTAGATATATCCCAAGTTCAGACTGAGGACATCATAAATAAAGATATCCAACATTATCCACTCAAGGAAACAAGTCAGATAGAACAGGATATTCTAGAGTTAGCAGAACAGCAAATGGAAATAATGTCATCTACAATGATTATTGATCAGAGAATGCATTCTAAACAAGAGCTCTTAGAACAAGAAAAATCAAAGCATGAAGTTGCTACTTCCACCATACTAGGGGCAACTATGTCTCAAGCAAACATCAACATAGGGAGCACGAAGAGTCCTTATGATGAAACTAGTGTCAGTACTACAACCATCCACGTCATGAATCTTCATCCACACATCACCCTATCCACAAATTGGGACCAACATCAAATGAAGGATGTGAATCAAAGCACAAAGAACGTTATCAAAGCAAAAGAAGCTAAGAAGCATGAAGGACAAATCAAATACAAGTGGATACCAAAGAATACAAAGAAAGATTATCCCTATCAAAATCCATCAATCAAAGAAACTATGGGGAAAAATAAAAGAGGGAAAAGTATCCATCAAGGATGTCCACAAAAGAAAAATTAGGCTTTTCAAGCAACATACAAAGTGTATCAAGCAGTTGGTCCTAATTCCATGCACACTTTCATATCCACCCATCATTGCTCATCTTCCCAATTTGGAGATTCAAAGGTTCCAAACTATCAACCAATCCATCTCCTATCCCTAAACACACTCCATCCATGCCTCCACACATGATATCCAATTCTCACATTGACCATGTATTGGCAACGACCCTTCATCATAAGAATTCAGAAGGCACTCTATCACGATGTGCACACAAAGACAAAGTCAACTTCGGTTAAAAAAGTAGATCAAGAATCTCAAAAGTTGCATTCAAGTGCACGTATCTTGGAAAAATAGCTTATTTAGGTAGGATATCAATGGCACATTATGACAGAAGCATCTACATCAACACCACCAGGTGGGTCAACATGAATATTTTTAAAAAACCCAAAAAAAAAAGTGTAAATCCAAAAAAAAATCATAAAATCATAAAAACAGTAAAGAAAAAAATCGTCCTCTAGTGAAAACCACTTCGGTGGTGCTTTGGGCAGGTACCATGATGAAAACTTGGAAAATAGGCGTCATGAGTAGAATTGAGCATCTACGTGCACCAGTTCAGGTGAAAGCATCTCATCCCATCCATAATAAAATCTAGCATTCTGTCCCATCCATAATAAAGCCAACATTCCATCTGTCTTATCCATAATAAATCCATTCATCTGTGAACCATTTATCCAATCCATTTTCATCCATCTGCATACATAGTCCGAGTTATCTTGATCTTGACCAACTTTGGTGCACACTTTATGCTTGCTTATGGTAAACATCTTGACATGGGTCATTTTCATTGATCCTATCCTATGTAGCATTATTTGAGCCATGAAGCATTCCTCCGTTCAAACACCTTATCTTATCACAAGATAATCATTGGCATCCTTTGCATGCTTGCCATATCCATCCATCCATATACCTATCAGAGCATCCACACATCACATTTTGTACATTGCTAGACACTGGGGGCAAATATTTAGATCTCGCTTCAGGAATAAATCTTGATCTATATCCTCCAACTTATGCGGTGATCCAAACATTGGAAAACGTGAAATCAAATTGGTCAAAACATTTGTGAGAAAGAATCCAAATCACTAGCCCATGGCATATTTTGATAAGCAGATGTTCCTTATCAAGCTTCATCTTTCATTGAACATCAATCCAAGTAATCAGTATTATTCGCATGTAATTTGCACTTCAAGTGTCACATCAAATCATTTAAACATCTTTTGTTTCAAACCAAGCTTTAAAATCATGATTGATCAAATCCAACCAATCCACCATCATCTTGGGAGATCCTTCCCAATCCTTGTGTTGCTTAACACTATCCTTGTGGCACATTGTTGTGTATCCTCAACAATGTTATCATCATCAATCTGTCATCATCTTGGGATATCCATCCCAATCCTTGTGTTCCTTAACACTATCCTTGCATTGTTATGCATCCTCAACAATGTTATCATCATCAATCCATTGATCTGATCAATCAACCTTAGCTTGGTTTTCAACAAAATCTCCAAACAAAACACTGATATCGTCACACATGTCCATATCCAAAATTTCAAAATCATGCAAAAATCCAAAAACATCCAAAATCATATCAAAATCCAAAAACACTCATAAAAAGTCAGAAAACGTCAAAAACATGAAATCCAAACTAAGTTGTCTCTAGGCTTAAATGTAGGCAAGGCTAAATCTTTGATTAGCCCCCGAGAGATCAAAATCCAAAAACATTCAAAAGACATCAAAATCCAAAAACATTCAAAAAACATAAAATCCAAAAACATTCATAAAATCTTAGAAAACCCCAAAACATTTGTAAAATCTTGAAAATACCAAAAGCAGCCTCAAAACATTTCCAAAAACATCCAAATAGTTGAAAAAATCCATCCATCCCTTTTCATTTTCACCCGAAATAATCAATCATCCATAATAAACTAATCATCACCTTCATCCTTTGGCAATACCAATAGAAACAACCACAACAATCAACAAAAGCAAGCTTCAAACATAAAATAAAAATCAAAGCAACAAACATTGAAACACAAAAATAAAACTCTTGATCATTCACAAACATGTCAATTGACCTTATATCAATAGCCTTTCAAACAAACCTCTCAACTTGCCACCATCCACTAACATGTCCTAGGATGCATCCTTCCTACAATGGGCATCATTTTTTGGCAAAACACTTTGGATAAATGAAATGATGTGCTGCCATCCACTAACATGTCCTAGGATGTATCCTTCCTACAATGGGCATTATCTTTTGGCAATCATTTTGGTTCTTATCCTAAACAAAAAAAATCCCTTTGGCTAGAGGTAAGAAGAACATTGACTTGTTTGTGTACTTTATCTTTTCTTTTGATTTATCTTATTGCGCTCATTCCAATGACCTCTCGATGATGTCTAAACAAAGCGATTTAGAGAGAAAGGAATGGGGCAACGATCATTATCTTTTGTCTACTGTGCTTGTTGGACGTTCTTCTAATATAACTTGGTGAATACTTGCTTTGTCAGGTACATCCTAGCAAGGTTTCCGTATATCAAGTGTGAACAAGAATACTCCTATTTGTTTGTTGAGTCACAGTCCATCGCACTAGGTACAACGCGATCCTAGTTCTTTATACCTTGATGCATTGTATCTACATGTGTAATCAAACATAAGGTAAGTAGCCCTTTTAAAATCCCAATCCTTGATAAGCGAAACATCATCTATCATCATCATCATCTCTAATAAAGTCTCGTCAAATCATGGACTTGTTGGATGCTCTTGTCATCATCTCATTTATTCTTTCTTCTCTCCGCGCTAACATAACATCACTAATGCATCCATCTTGCATCCACAAACCATCAGCAGTCGGCATAGCATCTCACATGCATAATCATCATCATAATATAAATCTATTAGTCTAAGCATCTCATATAATCATACATTTGCATTAAACATTCATTGCACAATCATATAAGCACCATCGCATCATCCATCTCACATGCATTACATCATCATTTTAAGTTGTTTAGGATAATATAGATTGGTTATTCTAAGCATCTTAAAATCATCTCACATGCATCATCATCATAACCATCCATTTTAAACCTCTTTAACGCAAGAGGGTGATCCCATAATAGTGGTTTACAATTTTTGGCCAAACTGGACACTGAAATTATTATTTTTAACTAAATTTTCACATTCGGGCACCTATAGCGGCTAAACTGTGAGGAATTTGAAGATGGTGTAAATTAGAGTCTCATCAAATTTTGTCTGTAGATTCTAAAAATATTTTTTTCAAAATTTTTGGAATCAAATTGCACTTCTTTTTCCATCTCCCACGAAAATAGATTTTTTTTCAGAAAACAACATTTTTAAAAAGTGACGACACCGATAATGCATAACTTTTTTCTATGAAGGATAAAATTCTAATTCTTTCAAATTTAGATTTGTAACTCCGATATCTAGTGCTTCCACTTGGTTAGATAGTTTTTATTGATTATTTTTTCCTTAATAAAGTTTCAAAGTCAAACAAATTACAATTACATTCAACAACGTAGAACTTTTTTTGTATATGTCAAAATTTAATTTAATTTTTTGTTGGATCAAGGACTTCAATATCTAGTGCACTCATATTTTTAATTTTTTTTGATAATATTCTATTTTTCCACATGTGAAGAAAGAAATTAATTTTTGATGAAAACCTATGTTTAATAAAACTTAAAAAATAAATACATAACAAAACCAAAACATATTAAAATTATATTCATTAGATAGCTTGTTCTGAGGAATAGAATAATCATTTGAAATAAATTTTAAATGAATTCATTTGATCCCCAAAATCTAAATCAAAAGTGATTTTTTATAAGCATTTTGATAGGTGTAAAGGAGACGCATTTATAGGTATGGTTTAAAACTAGCGAGGTTCTATCCAAGGGGGTTTTATCTAAGGTGATTTGATCAAACCCTCTTCAATTAGAATCCTTAAAATGGAAAATTTTAAGGCTTAAATCATTATATTTTCTAAAAATATGTGATTTCAACTAAAATTTGTTCCTCTCAGGAATTGTAAACCACTATTATGACAGCACCCGAGATCGACCCTCAAATCGAATCTTTTCGCTCGATCTCTCGAGGGGGAAATGTACTAGTGTACTTCTTTCCATTGGGGCATCCGAAAAAATCATAATTTTTTTGAATTTTGATCGCGGCAAGTTTGTTCTGAACCAATGCAGCAAGTGCATTGCTTCAAAGAGGGGAAAAATGTAGACACATGAAATTAGCATTGTGCACTTAATTCATATTCATTCAATCATCAAATAAATCAAATTCACATTCATCCATTCATTAGGTAAATCAAATTCATTAAATTAAGTCTCCTAAGATTATCCATTTAAATTAAATAAATCAACTTTGTTTAATTTAAGTCTTGCATCCCCCTTTTAATTAAATAAACAAAACTTTATTTAATTAAATCTCAAATTCATATTCCATCCCTTTTGATTTAAATAAATCAAAGTATTTAAGTCAAATGGGTCAAAAGCATCTAACATCATCTTAACTAATCTAATCTTGATTAATCTAATCTAATCACCCATCACATCCTCTAGCTTTTTCCACTTGCACCAATAAAGCATTTTAATTCATTTATTAAAATCATCATTTTCCCTCAACAAAGCATCTTTTGAGAATATTCCTCAAATTTGAATTTGAAAGAAAGTTGACTTGTCCCTTCCAACATGGCAATAACTTCCCTCTTACATGTCCCCCACTTGGCATTAAAGTCTCTTTTTCTCCCTCCAACAAGCCAAATTTAAAATTTGAAAAGGCCACCTATATGCATTTATGGGCACATTGACCAAAACTTGCACATTCTTCAACCACTCACAAGGTAACAAGTGGCTTCATCTCATTGGCTAAAACTTTATCCCACATTGCTCTCTTTTGAACACTTCTTCAACTTGAGAATCTATAAGTAGAAACCTTATTCTTCAACAAATCATCCACAATCCTCATGCAAAGTTACTCTCTTCAATGGAGAGCTAATTTTTTCCACTCCATAACTCATCACTCCATCTTCAAGGCATCTATCATTGAGATTATCAAGGATTGGGAAAGGGCTTCTTTCCACATCAAAGAAGCACCAATCCACTATGGGATAGATATGTATCTTGCTTTTATGCTCTCAATTAATATGTGTTGTTATCTTGTTTATGAATGCATGATGCATTATTTCATAGGAGTATTTAGTAAGTTTGCATGAACTAATCCATTCTATGGAGTTTAAGCTTTGTGCATATTTTATAGGTGCTCACACTAACAGTTATACTTCACCCTAGCATTACAGTTTACCTAGAGCTTTTTCCTACCTTGCAAAACTGTCAAAAAATGGAACCCCTGTAAATGAGAAAGAAAGGGAAGATAAAGAAGAGGAAACAACCCTAAAATTAATCCATTGAAGACACCTGGAAGCTTCATCCTTTGTTAATCAGCAACAAGAAACTGAAAAATCCTCTCTCTTCTCTCCTTTGCAACTTTGTCCTGAAAACAAATCTGCAATATAAAACCACCTCTCCGTGAAGAATTTTCATATCATCTTCCATTTTACCCTACAGTTGAGAAAATATATGCTCCTTTGTAAAACTTTTACATTTCTTATGCTCCATCAACTGTAGAAAACCCTTTTGCTCATAGCTGAAAATCATTTTTCCTCTGAAAAAGCTTTTCATTCTACTCTTGTTTTGCTGTAGAAAAATCACCTACATTTTACATTTGACCTCCAACAAATAAAGTATTCTAACTTTATAATGGAGCAATTTAACCCCGTTTTCAGCTTTCACTGTGCTTCATTTTATCTCCAACAGACATATATTTCTTTTTTAAAATGGTAAGGGCTCAAAAACATTTACTTGGGCCAATAAAATATTTTCCCACACCCACAATATTTTAAATATTTCATTTAAAATAATTTCCCTTTAATATTCTCCTCGGGTAAAAATTCACCTACTTCTTTATTACTTCACTTCATATGTCTAGCAATATTTGATAGTCGTTACTTATCAGGCAATAAAAATAGTACACCTTTTTACCAAGTACTTTATATTTATTATACCCTTGCTTCTCTAGCAGTGAAGACATTTAAAATTTATTTGGGTAAAATATTTTACCCACACCTTTATATTCACCCTTTTATGCCTTCACTCACCATTTAAAATGGTAAAGACATTTAAAATATATCACTACATCGGCAAAAAAAAAAATCTTACCCATGAGTCCTTTTATATTGCACCATTCTTCAACTCGGCATTTAAAATTTTTTGGGCCCACCTTGAAATACATAGCTCAATTTCGCGCAACTCACAAACTTTCAATGCATGAGGCCTGGGATCAATGGTGGGGATGCATCCTCGCCTATCTCTTCATCTTAGTCATTGATTGGTCCCTACTTACCCTAGTTCCTCTGTTCTTCGTGCTCTTTGGCTATGGCGGCTCCCTTTGAGGTTGTTCATTTGTACAGTAAGTAGAGAAGTAGACACTAGGTCATGGAATGATTTCTTATGGAATGAATGCACATTGTAGAACCAGCTATCATCCCATTCTTGGAAATTGTAACTTCTCTCCAAAGCAAAATCATCCCACTGAGGAGTGTATGTTTCCTCCAAGAATGCCCAAAAGTCAGGCAATACGGGCTTGGGCTTCCAATGAATTTCTCATGTCCTTAGCACCTTGGTTATTTCCATTTTGAAATTCTCCATGATTTCAACAGCTTGTATTTCGCTAATTGGGTCATTATTTCTCCATTTTAGCATTTGGGTCCTCCAATAGGTACTCAACTCGATTAAAAATATTATGTCCATACTCCTCGATTGTAGCTTCTCTGTGGAGCTATGGTGTAAAGCAATTTTGATACATTTTTACAGAGGGCACAAACTAACCTAATGCATAATGCACGCTGGATTTTCATTCATAAAATTTCATGCAGCCACCTCACACACATTCCCATGTCTCTGCACCAATACACTCTTCCAAACAGTTTCAAACCACTTATGTGAAACGTTCTTTAGATTCCTCCTCAATGCATTTGAGCTATGTGAGATTCTACCATTTTCTACTTTGACTCCCTCCACATAGATTTGGCCATGAAATTATCCCAAAGAGTTTCTCAGGATGCAAAACAATATAACCAATAGAACTCATTTGATTCACTGTGTGCAACTTGAATTGCTCTTTTCTTCCTTAAGCAATGTAGCTCGCCTTTTCTGACTTTAGTAGAGTTTGATGATGGGAGTATATCTTCTTTCTCACCAAATTTTGAGCTTTCCTTTTTAGTAGGTGCAATAACTCTCATTCTACAATCACTAATTATGCATCCACATAATCAAGAAACTTTAACCACAATGGCATGAAAAAGATTTTCCTTTTTAACTTATCATGTAGCTTCCCATATCACTTGTATATGATGCCCTTGCTTAATTTCAAAGCTCCCAGAATGATGGCGAGAATCATATTAGGGTCTTCATTTTCCCTTACACTACTTGAAAATCTTGAAGAATCCTTCACGGTTTGTGAACACTCTACTAGTCATATATATGTTTTCAATAATACCTTGATCTTTTGCATTATCAATACCCTTATAACTCCATAACTATGTGAAGCATGTTGGGTCCCCATGTGGGCCCAGCTAAAAAAAAATCATGTCAACACAAGTTTCACACTCAATTGATATGAGACAACTTTTGAATGCTCCTAGCATAAAAAATTGAAGTGGGTTGTTATCAGAATTTGCTTTCTAACATGTTTGCACAGTGATCAAAACTAGCTTAGTAACCTCCAAAATCGCCCCAAAAAACTGATCAAACAACCTCCTGCGGCCATGAAAATGCACAAGCATGCATAAATTTGACCAAAAGAACATAGTGAAACAAACAGTTTAGTAAAATAGATCACGAGGTGCAAGATATTCAATGTTGAAGTTGCTCACTCAGACTTTTCTGCAACTGCACCTATTTGAAACTAATTAAGGCTCACCAAGTCACCACTTCAAAAAAATACCAAACCATCTCCTCAGAAGCTGCCAATGGAAACACAAGCTTATTTAGTTCCATTGAGCATGTGTGCAAGAGGGAATTCCTTCAATCATCATTCTTCACGAGATATTAGGGGTCAAATTTGACCACTTTGAAGCATTCTAAAAATGCAGATGTAAAAGCAGAACAAACTGCATCTGCTTTTGACCTGGTAAAAATAGAAAATCTAATCATGGTGCTCTAAAACGGGACCAAGGAGTATATGAATGTGGGGGGAATGCAAGACAACAATCTGTTCATCATGACAATCATCCAGCTGTGAAATATCATCTCGAACAAGAGGCCACTTCATAGGACAGAGTTTGCAAATAGCAAAACAGTCCCAGAACCCTCCAGTTTTGCTTTTCAAAACCCTGTCAAAACTCATCATGGGAAGCTAAAAATTGGCATGCATATTCACATATGTCAAATGAGTATGCCCACCAACGGGTTTCGCATGAAAATCAACTGTCTAAATTATGACCTTCCAAAGTAGGTCACTTGGGTAGATTTTTTAGGTGCACTTCTGAGTGTGCAAAGGCAAAATTTTCAACATGGGCACTTCAAATTTACAAAATTTGAAGGTGCCACCATGAGGAACTTTCATTTCAAACTATCGTGAGGCATATCTAGCAAGGACCCAATAGTAGCCATGCCATTTGTTGCTCAATTGTTGATTCTAGGCATATGCTCAAATGTTATGCCAATGACATGTAATCCTTCAGATTGTCCACCATCTTCTTGTAGGGCATCAATTTTTCATCCTTAGTCTGATAGTCATCATTAAATTGATTCACGATTAGCTAAGATTCTCCATAAACCTTAACTCTTGGATCTATCATTATACCACAATGTTTGACCCTATGAAGAGGGCCTCGTACTTAGCTATGTTATTTGTACATGGAAAGGCTAACCTGTATGATTTGGGGATACAATCACTTTGTGGGGTGATGAATAAAATTCTTGCTTCAGACCCATGTTGTGTGTATGAACCATCAAAATATAACTTCCATTGGTCCACCATACTAAGGACGAATACTAATTCATTAGGAGACTTTGGTACCAAAGGATTCTCTACATAGATGGGAGATTCTACTAGTTGATTAGCGATGAGTTTTCCCTTGATGGATTTTTTATCAACGTAAATTCTATGTCAAACTCTATGAGGATCATTACCCTTTTTTGTGTACCACCCGTGAGGGTGACTTTGGATAGAAAATACTTCAATGGATCTACCTTAGATATGAGCTTTACCTGGTGAGAGAGCATGCAGTGCCTTAGCTTTTGGGAAGAAAACACCACTGTTAGGCAAGATTTTTCAATGGTTGAATAGTTTAGCTTGTATCCAACTAAGGTTTTGTTGGTATAGTAAATAGTTCTCTCCTTTCTCATTTCATCATGTTGAGCAAGAAGAGCCCCTAGGGCTACTGAAGTAGTTGATATGTAAATAACCAAGGGTTTATTTGCTATGACACTTGGATTTTCACACATCCTAATGATACTCGATTTCCCAAAAAGCCTACTATTGTGAAACTTTTATCTCCATGGTCATGATTTCTCCACAATGGGATAATTTCTTTCAGAATTTATATATATATAAAGTTCTAATCAATCTTATGTTTGATTATAATGACCTACTTGTATTAAATTAAAAATAATTAAAATACTTAAAGAATATTGTTAAATTTTAGGCTTTGAGCCCTACCAAAGGGTATTTCATTTTTTTATGAAAATATCTTTGATTGGAGAAATGTGGAATTGAAGATTTAGTTTTGTTGAACTTGTCCCAAAAGAGAGGTTAGGTTGCCAATTTAGTATTAAGGTTGAAAGTGTTTCACCTGAAACTAGTATATATAAATTGAAATTGATATCAAATGACATTGAAAGTTTTTTTTGTATTTAACTATTTCAACTAAAAAAATTACACCATATAGGTGCCACATAGTTTCAGCCAAAAATATTTCACCTGAAACTCTTTGGACAAAATTGGTTCACATGAAACTATCTTATTGGCTAAAGGTGGGATATAGCTTTAGAATTCCATCCTCCCATCATCCACAAATTTTCTTTCATGGAATATCAAGAATCGATAAACCTCATAAGAAAGTATATCATGTAGGATACTTGTTATAAAAGTCTCCAAATCTTGATATTATTTATTTGTAGGAGTTGAAGATTTCACACTTTTTTCTTTTAGCTATTTGTTGTGTCAAATGGCTTTCTAGCTATTTTTCATAGCAATCGTGAGACATTCCATTGTGGCATTGCTATATCGATTTGTCCTAGATGACAATAAAATTTAGTTGATCAATACTTTGTTCCCACTTTCCATGCCTTATTTGTTTTAAATATTAATAATCACTCTCTTAAGGTTATGAATATTTATGCTTCCATTAACACTATTGAGAGATCGATTCTTTGACATTGGTTCACTGAATATTTTCCTTCTATGGCTTAGGTTATTTGTGGGGATTTTAATATGTGAGTTGATTTTTGATAAATGTGGCAATCTTCTTATGCATTAGAGAATGAAAGGAATTCAAGTAAGTGGAAAAAAAATTAGATTCTAAGGCTCTAGATATTTGTTGTAAGTTGTGAGGAGTCCTGCAATTGCAAAGGGGAGAAAGGGACATTAAATTCCCAAAAGGGTAAGTTTTATGGAAACTAGCAGAGGTGAGGTATGAGAGTGTTGCAATAGGAAAGATTCCTTCAAGAAGAAAACCCATAGGAAAGATGAGATGTTTGATCAGTTCTAAACTGAAACGCATAATGAGTTGAGAAATTGGTTGCAGATTTGAGGAGAGACCCATGCAATGCAAAAGACCATGTAAGTGGTGGAGAAAGTGAAGCTAGTGAGCATGAAGGAGAAAATGAACGACTAATAGATGAAGTGGAAGAACGTTTCTTGAGAGAAATTGCTAAAATGGGTAAGGGTAACCGAATGAAGTTCCAATTTTTTTTGGAACCTTAAACTCTAAAGAGTTGATAGATTGGCTTGGTGAACTGGAGGAATACTTTGACTTGGAGAATGTTTGTGACCCATATATGGTAAAGATGACACAAAAAACTAAAAGGAAATGCTTCTCTTTGGTGGAGAGAGTTGCAAAGAGAATGACTTGCAAGTGGAGAGATGAGGATAACCAAATGGACTCAAATGGTGGCCAGGTTGAAGGATGACTTCATTCTTGGAGATTGTAAAATAGAGTTGTTTAAGAGGCTACTGAACCTAATAAAAGGACATGAGCATAAATAGTTATACAGTTAAAGAATTATATAAACTAAGCATCAAATCTAGAAGATATGAAATGGATAGAGAAAGGTGGTCAAGTATAAATGGATTAAGATTTAATATTCAAGATGAAATAAGCATGTTGAGGGTTACTACAGTTAAAGAGCTCTACCAATATGCCCTAAAGGATGAAGAGAATTTATCCATAGGACAACAAATTAGTTCTAAATGAAGAGGAAGAATGGCAAAAGAAAGAGGACAAGCTAGTAGTAGTAAAGGGAAATATGTCTATGAGGAAGAAGCCAAACCCAAATGAGAGAGTGAATGAAGTCGAGAGACAAGAGAAAGAGAAAAATCAATGAGAGGACAAGGTAGAAAAAGTAGATGATTCTTTGGGAAGTATTTTTAGAGTGGAGAAGGTGGCCACATGGCCTTTGAGTGCCACAATTACAATAGGAACATAGTAAGATGAGCACCACTAGAAATCATCTAACCCAAGAAGATGAAGAGAGTGTGGCATCTTCAAGAGGTGTAGAAGAACTAGAGGATGGGGAGTCTCTCATATTTAGAAAATTCTTACTGAAGCCAGAGGGAGAGGAGGATGGACCATCTCAAAGAATGATACTTTTTGAACTAAAATTAAATTTGGAGGCAAGTGTTGTAAGGTTATTGATAGTGGTAGTAGAGATAATTTAGTTCTTGAAGAGATGGTAGAGAAATTAGGTTTGAAAAAGAGGAAGCATCCAAATCCATATAAATTTTCCTAGTTGTAAAAGGAACATGAATCAGTGGTGAATGAGCAGTGTTTAGTTAATTTCCAGACTGGGTTGTATAAGGATGAAATGTTGTGTGATGTTATGTCAATGAGTGCATGCCATGTGTTGTTAGGAAGACCTTGGCAGTTTAATAGGGAGACTATCTATGATGGTAGGAGAAACTTATACACTATTGTGAAGGGTGGAAAAAAGTGTGTGTTTAGCTCATTAAAGGAGAGAGAGAAAGGGAAGTGAAGGACATTAGTCACATAAGCTGTTATAGTTCAATGAAACAAACTGTGAGGATGACCAAAGAGATCAAGAAAAAGTCAAGAGGTTCGTGTGAAGAAGAGTGCAAGTGAAGTGGTACTAGACTTGTGCAACAACAACATAAGGAGTTGAAGAGTATGTAGACTAAAGGTGGCCCCTAGGGAAGTATAGTTTTAGAGAAGAAACACCATAAACCATAGTTGAGACATTGGAAATTTACTTATGAGAGTCACAAGTCTAATCCACTGAGCAGAGTAAGTGGTGGTAGTCTACACAATGCAAGTGGAATGCAAGTAAAGGATAAGGGAAAAAGAAGGGAAGGTGGAATACATCTTTCTTAGGAATAATTTTTACTAGGTATTTAGCTTGATAAATTTCTCCTTGAGCTTCTTCCAAAGGATCACTACAACCTTCTCATGGACATTCAACAAAACAAATTTTTCCAAATAGATTCTTACCAAACCCTTGGCTTTTTGATCCAACAACTCCCAATTTTTTTGAGTCATGCTAGTAGATTTTACACCAAAAATTGTAGTCCATAGATCTTTTTCTATGAGCGTATCTTCCATTTTGAGCTTCCATAGCTTGAAATTTCTCCATCTCAATCCTTTTAGATGTGCTTTTCATCTTTTTCCTACTACAAGATCACAAAAATACATTTGCAAAAGCTCCCACTTAAATAAAGACTAGTTCAAAAAACCCTCTACACAACAATGGGACCAAAACTAGCTAGATTGTAATACCAACTAAAAGGAAGCTAGGTAAGCAAAAGAAACTTCCTACACTAATCTAAGCTACAATATGAGATGCACATTCATTTATTTAAACAAAATATGCAAAACAACAATAACCATAACAACATAATTTTAACTAAGGAAAACCTTTTCGGGAGAAAAAAACCCACAGTCCAAAAGAACAACTCAAATTGTATTATTAGTAAACAATGAAGATTACAATACATATGTAGAGCTAATCTCATTTAGGAGTCTTCAACTGCAACATGATTTTTGGAATGTTTCTGACAACATAATGGTACCCGTGAAATCTTGAAACCTATACTACTTGCAAAATGAACAAATACCAAATAAATACAATTCCACAAGAGAAGATGGATTCCTAAAATTGCCCATGACAAAAATACTAAAGTCTCATTCCTCTCTTGATCCTCCTTGACATGCATAGCACTTGCATGAAGTGCAATGTCATAACTGGACCCAATTGATAAGAATACTATACTTCTGGATAAAACTGTGTATATTTTTTGCTCGATGTTTCCTCAGTGATCTATCATCAAAAAGAGGAAAATGAGAAATTAGATGATTTTAGGTTTTCCATTTCCAATGTGTCCTCATAGGACCCCTCAAACATGCAATGCGCTCAATGAATAGGAGTGCAAGAATTGGCTACGTGTCAGTGGAAGACGACATAGTGGAGTGGTTTTTAGCCGTCGGATCCCTTCATGGCAGTGTCGTAAGCCATGAAAGGCAAAAAAAATTCAATGATATTACAGTGACCACCCTCGCAAGCTGTAAAAAGGGCCATTTCATCTTTGATCAACTGGTTAAGTGTATGCACGTTCCCCACCACAGAAGCCATGCAAAGACAATTGTCCATTCCTTTCAAGAAATTAGCAGTTTCCTCAATAGATCTGAGGGAAGCAGAGTCTAGGATATTGCAATCAGTGGCGTACGGATTCACTATTTCCTTGTAACTTTTGGCTCACTTTCCAAAGTAAACTTCATGTATTTAGTATGAATATAAAGTCACTCAGGGAAAATGGATAAGTTTGAGTTCAATGGATGTTGCCATTGAGGAAACGATCGAAATCATATCAAGAGATATGTTCATTGCCAACAGCTATTTGTGTGATCTATCTGGTACAGACAAGGACTGATGAGGGGACTCTGTCTTGCTCAAGATGGTATCATTACTTGTGGGACCAAAGGTATGGAGTGTTAACCATTAACTAATTGTTCCTGCACTAACTTTGGGAAAAAGAAATAAATATGTTTTAAAAACATGTTCCAAGATCACATTTCAAAGTTGAGTGATGAGTGATTTGATTTTTTTAATGATGAAGAAAGCATTTCAAAAGGTCAGATTGAAAAACATACCTGGTTAAAATCAAAAGTTTTTATTTCAAAGTTGAGTAATGAGTGATGTTTTTTATAATAGAAAAGAAAGTTTGAAAAGGTCAGATTAAAAAATATATATGGTTAAAATCAAAAGTTTGTATTTCAAAGTTGAATAATGAGTGATGTCTTTTTAATAGAAAAGAAAGCATTTCAAAAGGTCAGATTGAAAAATATATATGGTTAAAATCAAAAGTTTGTATTTCAAAGTTGAGTAATGAGTGATGTTTTTTTTATAAAGAAGAAAGCATTTCAAAAGGTCAGATTAAGAAACATACAAAATTTAAATCAAAAGTTTGTATTTACATTTATATCAAGGACAATAGAAAATTCATGCCAAACATTTCAAAACTTTAATTATATTAATTCATATTATTCTATTATCATGTGTGAATTAAGTTGTAAATTATATATATGTTTTGTTAGGGTTTTGGTTTAGTTTGGCTTGTATGTTTTATTTTTTGTAAGTTTTACCTTCTCATTATGTTTTATAATGTATTGAAAATAAGAGTTTGTTTGCAAGCTTTTGGATTCAACTATGTATGTTTTTGTGTCGATGTTCCTCTTCCAAATGATGGATCACTGAGTGTGATTTGAAACGTTGACACAAAAACATACACAATTGAATCCAAAAGCTTGCAAACAATTTCAATGAACTATGGAAAACTCATTCCAAATAAGAGTTTGTCATATTTATTGTGAGTTTTTAAAGGTTTTTTTCTCATCTTGGGATGATTAGTTTTCCTATTTAAATGGTTGCTACTATTAGTAGCCTAACAATTGTTGGAATTGTATGATTGGACACGCAAGACAATGACTCCATTGAAGCGGCTTTGAAAGTTCATTTCAAAAGTAATTCACAAGGTAAAACCTCTGCCCTTGATGTTATACTACCAATTCATGATTTTGATAATGCATGTAAGTGACTTGAAAGTTTTAATTTAGTAGGATATTTTGTCAAAAGAATCCTTTTAAAATATGTTAAAAAATAGTCAATTCCACCCACTTCCCTCATGGGATCCACGAAAGGTTTTTCCCTTTTTCATTTCTTTATGAGTAAATTTACAAAGGTTGTATTTGAGCATGACCTCTAGTATATATTCATATCTATTTATTGATCTTCTCCCTTAGACTTGAGACTTTTTTTGTCTATGAGGAGCCTATCCTCTATATCTAGGTAGAGTTTCCTATCCTCCCTTGCCTATGTGGTATTTCTTTAATTGTATATTGCAACCTCTACAAGCCATGTGGTTTATGTTGAGCAAAATAGGATTTTTTTCTCATCCCCCAAAAGGGTTTGCATTGTGTTTACATTTCTAAGGGCATGAAAGACCCCATTGACATGCATACTAGTGAGCAACACTTCATCCAAAGAGTCGTGTATTTAAACCTATCCAACACATAATATTGGTGCGAATCCCATAAAATCGAGAATTCTTTCCTTGTTACCTAATGTCCCAAGACAAAGCCTAATCCCTTTTGGGTATGCTTCTCAAAAACTGAGGATGAATCAACCATAGTTGGTTATAGGAAGAACGGTTATAATAATGGAGAAAAGGGTCCAATTTCTAGCAAGATTTATAATTAATTCATTGGTCCATAGATTTCAAAGCTTGTCAATTACAAGGTAAAGGAGGTTCTTACTTCATGGCCCATTGCAAAATTCTCCAAAGAGATTAGCAAACCTTAATTGAGTAGAACATTGATGCCTACTAATGTTTTATCTTGTCAAGATACAACAAAGGTAGCTTCTCTAATTTCTCCAACATGTCTCATGCATCCCCTCAACTAACCATTAAAAGATCTCACAATCTTGATTGTGAGGTGGTGGAAGGAGAATATGTGTCATACAAATTCCAATCTCATGGCCAAACAATCCCAATCCAACTACTCGAAGATTTCAATTATCTAAAAGATTCACAAGAGAATATTTCTTGAGAAATAACTATGAGGCTCTTGATGAACTTGATAACAATGAAACATGAAAACTTTAGTATAGTTTATGTTTTAATTTTAAAAAATTAAAAATAGTTGGATATAACTTTTTTTGATAAAATTAAGAGAATATTTTAATTACTATTTATTTTTTCAAAATGAGGTCAAGTGATGTAACTTCTAATATAGTAAATTAAAAAAAATTATTTGATTTTTCCAACTTAACTAATTTGAATATCTAGTGCATGGATTTTTTTTAGTTAATATTTATTTTAATTATTTTTAAAGTCAAGTTTACTCAAAATGTAGTAGTTTTGATGAGACACAATTTTAGGTCTAAAATATTTATCATAAAAAAATAAATTATATCTTTTTGGAAGAGGATTCTCTTCTCTAATGTAACATAAATTTTTAAAACTTTTTAAAATTAATTTTAAGATATATATTTTTAACTTTCTAATTAGTCTTATGTTTGATTATAATGACCTACTTGTAGTGAATTAAAAATAATAATAAAGCTAGTTAAAATACTAAAAAATATTTTCAAATTCTAGGCTCTGAGCCCTACCAAAGAATATGAAAATTTGAGAAATGTGGAGTTGAAGATTCTATCTTTCTTGAACTTGTCCCAAAAGATAGGTTATGTTTTCAACTCAGTAGTTTTAAATAAAAGGTTAATTCTATTTCACCCAAAATTAATATGCATAAAAAATGAAATTGATACCAAACAACATTTAGATTTTTCTATTTAACTATTTTAGTTGAAACCATTGCACCATATAAGTGTCACATAGTTTTAGCCAACGCTATTTCAATTGTAACCCTTTGGACCAAGTTGGTTTGCATGAAATTATTTTGTTGGATACAGATGAGATTTAGCTCTAGACTTCCACCCTCTCATCATCCATGAATTTTATTTTATGTTTTAGTCAAGGTTTAATAAACTTTATAAGAGTGTATATCATGTAGGATACATGATAAAATTTTCTCAATATTGATATTCTTTATTTATAGGAGTTGAAGATTTCACACTTTTTTATTTTATCTATTTGTTGTGTCATATGGATTTCTAGCTATTTGTCATAGCAATCATGAGACATGTCATGGTGGCATTGAAATATCGATTTTTCCTAGATGGTAAAAAAATTTAGTTGATCAAGACTACACCCCCACTTTCCATGCCTTTATAGTCCTTTTAATATTAATAACCAAGTTCTCTTAAGGTTATGAATATTTATGCTTCCATTAACACTATTGAGAGATCAAATATTTGGTATTTCATCACTGAATATTTTCCTTCTATGTCTTGGGTTATATGAGGATTTAAATATGAGAGTTATTTTTGATAAATGTTCAATCTTAGATCATGCATTGGATAAGTGATATATAAGAAGCTTGATACTGCATGCATAATGGATTGGCTTTTTTCTTCTATGTCTTGGGTTATATGTGGGGATTTAAATATGGGAGTTAACTTTTGATAAATGTGCAATCTTAGATTATGCATTGGATAAGTAGTATATGAGAAGCTTGGTACTACATGCACAATAGATTGGCTTTTTCATTCTAATGTTCACTGCCAACATTTCAACTTTACTTTGTTTATGTGAAAAAAATTGTAATGTCTCTCATTCCCAATTCTTTTATGATTCTACGATGTTCGATAATTTTATGATAAAATTGAAAGTGCTATATTGAATTTTTATTTTTGCAAAGTGTTGATTTGGTGTATTCTATAAAATATGTGATTGCATTATCATGGTTAATTGATTATGTGTGATTATATAACTATATTATTTCCTAACAATGATACTAAGGTATGTATGGGGAGATTATGTTATGCAACAAATACATGTATTGGGGAAGGCAAAGTAGGTTTTGGTGTTAAGGTGTCCTAAAATAATCCAAATGTGTGGGAATATATTAAATAATTAGTACAAATTATATAATTAATTTAAACTATAAATAAATAAAAAATAATTATTGAATAATTATGAATGCATATATTATTTATTTATTTATTTATTTTGACAATTAATTTCTTCTCGAAAAAAGATAAAATTTAATTGTAACTAAATTCATAAATTTATTTATTTATTGAATATATGCAAGCTTATTTTAAAAAGGCAAGAGATAAATTATTATATTTATATTATTAGTGATTTAGAAAGGATAGTTTTCTAATATTAGTTCAAAAGTAAATTATTTTATTATGAAGAATTGAAAAAGAAAATAATATTTTAATATTATTGTTCTACAAAATAATGTGTATATAAAGTAAAAGCTATCTTTTTAATATTATGATTCAACTGTGTAGTTTTTCAAGTCAAACTCATTAACCCTTGTTTCATGAGTAGTGGTTCACAAGAACCCATCTCTCATGATAATGGATTGTCCACTTAGCACTCATTGCATGTAGGTGATGCTCACAGAGGTGAAGCATTGGGACTTTTCGGAAGGTCAACCATCCTAGAACTACTCCAACTCAAACACGCTTAACCATGGAGTTTTCCCTCAGGTTAAGCCCACTTAGATTGCAACCCCATTTGCAAAAACTTCAGCAAGTGTTGTGCCTTATGAACCATTCATTATAGAGCCCCTTTAGCTCATCAATTGATAAGTAGGATGTATTTTCCACAGCGTGTAAAATTGTGATATTGCTATCAGGATTCAACCGTGTAGTTTCCACAGCGTGTAAAATTGTGACATTGCTATCAGGATTCAACCGTGTAGTTTTTTGAGTCAAACTCATTGACCCATGTTTCATGAATAATGGTTCACAAGAACCCATCTCTCACGATAATGAATGGTCCGCTTAAAGCAATAATGTCTGAAATTGAAACCATTCTTTTAGACTAAGTTGAATCATTTAAAATCTGAAAATCAATAGACTTTAATTCTGAAATTCAAAATAAAAACTGAGATATTAATGTCATAAACCCGATCTGAAAATTTAATACACATAGATAGATTTGAAACCATTTAAATCAGTCCTTAGCAAACCAGCACCCCAAACAGCCAACGCTCCCCCCTTCAGCATACACACCCACCTCATAAACTCCCACACCTCCCTCTATTAACAGTTGTATTTGAAATTTAAAAACAGTAATTATAATCTTAATTATTTCAGCCTTCCGTGTGATGAAGATAGGTTTTAATAGCTCTCAGTAAATCTGAAAACACAATTTTATGTTCATAAAAGAAAATAGAAGATAATCAACACAGAGAATTAAATCTTAATGGCAATCTGGCCAATGCATAAATCTAAAGCATGAATCATAAAAGTAGATCCTTTGTGCTCAACTGGAATAGGAATGTATTATTTCCATGAAACCTGCAAATGAAACTAATTCTTCAAACCCAAAAGAAGAAGAAGAAACTTACAAAATGAACCTGGCAATTAGATTTGAAAACTATATAACCAAAAAAAAATCCTCCATTGAGTTGGTTAAAGGATTAAAAAATGATTACATGTTTTTAATGCAAATCAAGATGTGTGTTGAATAAATTAATAAGGAACATAAACGAAGAAGTACAAGTAATAAGAATTTAATAATAAGATTATAAGGTAATTAAGAAGGAATTATAGAATAATAATTTATATAATTGAATATGATCAATTTATTGTAAATCACAAGAAACTCGTCAAACCAATTTGAAGTTTAAAGAAGAACGGTAATTTATATTTAGTTAAAAGAAGACTATTAAAATGTTCATATGTAAATTATGAATATTTGATATATGTATTATTGATAGAACATTTGATTAAGTTTATAATAAGGACATGTTTTAATTTCTTTATAGAGATTTAATAAGTTAGAATTGATTTTGGGCTAGTATGTTAGAAGTTTATTTACAATAATAAGAAAAGTGCATTAACACACTTATATTAAATAATTTTAGACCACATTGAAATAGTCAAGTTATTAATTATCTCATCTCGAAATTAATGGATGTGAGAATAGAGTCTCTAAGAGTAAACTTAGTATTAGCAAATAAAACAAACTAGTATATGTATGTAGAGAAGTTTTAATTTATTGTTATGAGAGTATTTACATTATAAATTAAAACGTCTACACAAACATAATATCCATGCAAGATGTCAAGTTTATTTTATACAAGTTCTAGAGAAATTTCTAAATAGATTTCATAAGTAGTTAGATCCTTTTTCAAACAAAGTGTCAAGAAGTTTTCAACTTGTCAAATATTTATTTCTAGAGAACTTTAGAGTATAACTTGAATATAACCAAACCAAGTTGCTTGATAACCTTTAAGTTATAAATTTACGAGTTGAAGAGGGAAACTTTAGTTTAATCAAGGAATTGAAACATAATAAGTAACTTGAATTACTAAACTAAGCAATAGATTAATTTTCTTGATTACAACTTAGACCTTGAAATTAATGCAACCTATCATTTAAATTACCTTGGTATAATGTTAGTGCTTTTGTTGTTGATGTTAATAGTGAAGTTGGAATTATTTTTAATTTCTTTCAAGCATGAATATTTGTGTAAGGCTATTTACTTAATGTAGCTCTCCTCGTCATTTTTAAACTCTTAATAGTCAAGTTTTTTTATGCAAAGGTATGTCTATTATTAAACTAGAGAAACAAATGTAGTTAGGAAAGTCGGAATTGAAGGTTGTTAGTAGTCAATGATTTAAAAGAGTGATATTTTTTGTTATTCCTTAGTCTACCTAGAAGGGATTGTTAGTGTTAAAAATTGGAACCATTGGGTAAACCCACAAAAGTGGTTTACAATTCGAGTGAGGAAGGAAAAGTTGCAAAAAATAAACCCATGCAAAAAAAATTGGTTTTTGGGGTTCAAACGAGCTTTTTGGTTCGAGCGAACCAAAAGAGGGTTTGCTAGAACCCTGGTTCGAGCGAACCCATTAAATGTAAGGTCCCACCATTCCCGCAAAAAACATAAAGAAAACCCTTTTTGAAAGGGAGTTCGCTCGAACCCCCCATGGATCGCCTAAACCCCCCTTTTCCCACCTTCTCACCCCCTAGCACCAAGAAAATCCATAATTTTTCCCTTCGAAGCTCGGGTTGAGGATGAAAATGGAAGAGACTTCACAGACCCAACTGGATAATGGTAGTCCTCAGAATGAGCTATCCAACGAATATAATTTTAATATGTTTTGGTTTATTATGTATTTGTTTTTAGTTTTATTAAACATAGGTTTTTCACCAAAAATCAAGCTCTTTGTTCTGCACATGTGGAAAAATGGTTGATTATGAAAAAGAAATTGAAAAAATATGAGTGCACCAAATATTGAAGTCCTTGGATCCAACAAAAAAAAAGAATTTTGACACATACAAAAAAAGTTACGTTGTATACAGTCCACCTATGTCTGAATTGTAATTGGTTTGAATTTGAAACTTTATTAAGGAAAAAATATTCAATAAAACACTATGAAACCAATTGGAAGCAATAGATATCATAGTTACAAATCTAGATTCGAAAAAAAAAAAAAAATATATCCTTCATGGAAAAAAACTTATGTTGTATACGGTGAGCGTCACTCCTTAAAAATGTTGTTTTCTAAAAAAAAAACTAGTTTTCAAAGGAGATGGAAAAAGAAGTGCAGTCTGATTCCAGTAATTTTGAAAAATATATATTTAGAATCTACAGACAAAATGTCACGAATCACTAGTTTGCATCATCTTCAAATTCCTCACGGTTTAGCTGCTATAGGTGCCCAAAAGTGAAGATTTAGTTAAAAAAATTATTTCAGTGTCTAGTTTGGCCAAAAATTGTAAACCGGTATTGTGGGATCATCCCACTTAGAGAAAAATGCAACTAGTTTAGTTTAAACGATGAGATGAGATCACAAACTTGATGGACCGTCGATTTTAGATTAACTTTAAAACTTGAATTTACCTTAGAGGTGAGAGCAAGTAGAATTTTTTTGGTAGTTGTGTTTGGTTTGGGTTGAGTTAAAATTTGGGGCATGACACACATCTAGTCATTCATAATCTTGATTTTGATCTATGGGTGCATATTTGGTCTAGATCATTTTTATGGCCATAAATTAGAATATAAGCATGCAATATTATTATGCTTCCTATTATTCTTCAATATTTAATGCTTGAGTGGCCAAAGATAGAGGTGATTACTAGTTTAGATTTTGGTTGAAGGATTCCTTGTATATACTTTCTTTGGTTTTTTCTTCTTGGTTTTGTCACCTCTTGTTGGTATGTTGGTTGCTTTAAACATGTTCCATTATTTTAAATTAATCACTTTTTAGGAACTTTTTTCTAAATGGAGGTGTCCACAGTAATTGACCAATCCATTTTCAGTATTTTAAGGAATATAATTTATCTTGCACATATGAAGGATCAATCTCACATTATCATCATTTGACAAATTAGCTGCAAGTAATTGTTAATTAGCAAGTATTTAAGATTTCAATTAGATGATACTGTATAATTTTTTAATTGTTAATTTATATAAGTAGGACAATAAACTAACTTTAGATGGAACTTGTGCACATGACCAGGGATGTATATGGACATATCATTCTAGATTAGTTATTTCTAAATTTACATGTTCATTTTCTCTTCTTGTAAATACTTCAAGACATGCATGGTCGATCGGTAGTTTAATTGTAATTCAAAGTTGGAGGAAATTGTAACCTAATGAATACTACATCCCTTACACTTTCTCATTATGAACTCATAATCACCTTGATACATTATCCATAGTTTAATAATCTAATTTTTATATATTCTAAAATCTTCTCTTTTATATGATATGTGTAGGGGCTTAACATATGAAAACTGGAGTAGAGGTCCCTAAGCCTAATTTAGCTATTGGAGAAGAGGAGGTTGAAGCACACATAGTTGATGTTAGGAAGGAGACCCAAGCACAAAAAAAAAATGATAGAGAGGAGGAACATACACACTTTGATGTTGCACAAGGGTTAGGATCGCTTCCTTCTATTCTTTTTTATGACCTAAAAGAGCCATTACAATTGATGGGTGTAGATTTCGCAAAAAAGAGGAAAATGTGATGCTTAGAAGAAGATATTGTTGAAAATGTTAAAAAAGTTTTGGATTTCATTGGGAAATAATCTCGATTAGTGGATAAGAGAATTTCAAGAAGAGTGATGTTGACATCTATTGTAAGTACACAAATGTCAAGAAAGCATCAAATCTCTTCACTTTCAAGTGAAATTGGCTTAAGTAGAAAGAAACTAACAAGATACATGTGAAAAGGAGAAAGGTTTTAGATGATACTACTGCAAAAGGAAATTAGGCATTGATGTGTAGGGCTCCTCATTCTGACAAGATTGAACATGGTCTTAGGAAATTGATCTCAAGTTTTTGGCATGATCATACTCATCCCTCATCAAATAAAAAAGATGTTCTAAAACATAGGATCGAGCTTGGAGATGATTTTCAACTGCATACAAAAAATGGTTAGACATAACACAACATAAGATGTATGTGATTTTTTGTGATGCAAATCCTCATATAAAGATTGGACAAACAATGTTTCAAATGTTAAGGCCACATTATGTGAAGGAAAACAAGGCTTTTGAAACTTTTTGTTGTCATTGTCATATTAAATTTGATATTTACTATCAAGTGTTTCGAAAGATCAAAGAAGAAAGTGATGGTTCTCAAAATTCACCTTCTAAATGGGTAAGTCAATTCACAGCATCCATCTTATGTGATAAATCTGATGATGATGTAGATGTTCTAGTGAAATGCATAAAAGGACTTTGTGAAACATGTGGAAATCTAGCTAAAAATTTTTGAGAAATGAAGATACTGACATGTTGAAGATAGTAAATTGCAAGAGTTACAAGTACATAAAGTTTGAAACAAAAATTGGGAAAGAATCCACAAGGTTAGATTATGTAGAACTATTGGAACATTTATGGAAAATTTTCATAAATTGGTACACTATATATACATCATGTATTTTATGCTAAGTGGCAAGCAAAACAATATTAGTTTTTAAGAGATACTTTCCCACTTAGAACATTTTTATCAGTAGTTGACTTTGCAAAGAATTACTCTTTTACCCATCAAAAAGAGATTCAAACACAATATTACTATTCAAAGCAAGTCACTATTATGGTGCATGTGTGTTATCAACATGCACAATTGGATTTGGATACATGTTGATAGTACATATGAAAAACAAGTCATCAAGAAAGAATATCACTTTTATTTTAGTGATGATAAAGAGCATGAAACACTTTTTGTCCAACATTGCTTTAAGAAATTTTTTGAAGATTTGACAAGAAGAGGTGTGAAGATTTAAAAACATTTTGTATGGTCTAATAGGTGTGTGTCATGATTCAAATCATCAAGGAAATTTTATGCACTATGTAGATATCATCGACATGATAATATACCACATGTTTGGAGTTTCTTTTCAAGAGTGAGCATGGAAAGGGTGAACATGATGATGCAGGAGCTTGCATCAAATGCGCTCTAAGAAAAAATAAAATGAATTATGAGGGAGATCATATAAATGATGCACATTATATTGTTGAATGGTGTAAGAAACAATTTGCAAGTGATGTCAGCACATCTTCAGGGAGGAACCCATGTCCAAATAGAGTATTTTGGGAGATATCAGGTATGTTTAAATTTATTGTTTGAAAAAAAAATTGAACTTGTTTTTAAAAATTTAAGTTTAAGAACTCTGATATATATTTTATTTTGAATTATATATATAATTTTTGTAGGAGTGGATAGAAGAATAATGCATGGATGAAAGAGGGTAGAGAAAACAAGATCTTTGCAAATAAATTTGTGTGGCTTGTTCTTTGATTGCTTTTGTTTATTACTAGATCATGTCCCATGACTTGCCACCAAAGCTTGTGACTTGATAACTTGAGAATACCAATGGAGATCAACTTTTTTTGTTCAAGCATCAACATCTTTCTAAATGAATCAAATGATGGTGTAGTATAGGCATTTCAGTCAACTGATGATTTTGGAAACTAGAAATTAAAGTTGCATATTCTAAAGGAAGCTTGTCTAGCAAATTGGAGATCAAATGTGTATCCTTTTTAACAATTCCACAATATTTGAGTTGTGCTCTTAATCTATTAGCCTTTGTTACATAGTCTTGAATAGTGTAAAAAAAAATTGGATCTAGATTTGTGAGATCATTATCAATCTTGTATCCCTTAATCTCATCATTTTGACCATACAATTGATCAATTTTATCCCAAGCATCCTTAACTATTTTACACTTATTAATGTGAAAGATGAGGTCAATAGAAATAAATTTATGAAGAGTTCCAAGATCCATAGTACTTTTAATGAGCCAATCCATCTTTTATTTAGGATTTCTTGGTTCTAGAATAGTTTCGTCAATATAGTGAGTTAATCCTTTTCCCATTAGTCCACTCCAAGAATCTATTTTCCATGTTACATATTTATGTAGAGTTAAAAGAGGAAAGTTGGGATGATCCATGGCTAGGATTTTGAGAGCACAAGAGAGGACTCAAAGAAAAATCACACAACACAACCCCCCCCCCCCACCAATTAATCAATTAAACAACCCCACTAAGATAATATGATTTGTCACTTTATACTTAGTGTGGTTATAATTGCGACTTGCAAGAGAAAGCTAAGTGTGTTTTGACCTTAATGCATTACAATTATGAAAATATAGCTATATGCTAAAAGTAAAAATTTTGACCATAATTACTATAAACGGATAGCACCACTATGAAGCACATGCAAAATTATACATCTTAAAAAATTGTACTTAAAAAGGATTCCATATGAGCCTAAATGGAACCCCAAAATTTCTCAAAATGAGAATGATTCAATAACACCTTTGACAAATTATTATTTTTAGAAAATTTGTGCATCAAATTCATAAGCTATCTACACTAGCATGTAGATTGCAAAAAATTAGCCCAAATAAAGAAAAATAATTAGAAAATGGAAGTCATGAGCCTAAGATATCAGCTTCCAAAGTTAAACTACAAAATCAAAAATCCCAATGAAGAGGGGGGCCAAAAATAAAAATCACTTTCTACCAAATTTAGTGGAACTACCACCAAATTTGCCAAATCTGTCAAAATAGAGTGCCAAATGAATTAGACCTCTACTAAAATTGGAGTCATTAGATAAATTTAGAAACTACCAAAGTTAGTGGAACCATTAGTATGGTTTCCAAAGTTGGTAGACGTGCAGGGGGTTTGAATTTTTTTGTATATTTTTTAAAATTTTCTAAATATTATTTTAAAAAATAACTTTTAAAAAATGTGGAGGGGGGTGTCACATGGTCTCACCCTACCCCACATATAAGGGGTGAGCCCTTATATAGGGCTTGTAGCCCTATCAAGGTTCACAAACCCTATAAAGGGTTGCAACCTTTATGAAGGGACGTGTGCTTTTGTATGGGCCTTGATAGGGCCCTACATAGGGTGCCTGCCAGGTACCCTTTATACTTTTAAAAAAATTGGTTTTTAGTTGAAAAAAATTACAGGAAAAAACTATGACTTTTTTTATTAATTACAAAAAAATAATAGAAAAAAAATAATTAAAAAAATAAAATCATACTGCACTGTGCAAGGGGCGGGTTATACAACTTAACCAACATTTTTTTCCTTAGAGGATAACTTTCTCCAAAATCGACAATTTGATCTAGTCAATTTATAGGTTCTTAGGCCTTATGAGCACAATGACGAGACTAAATTTGATCCAAAATGCTTTAAAAATATGGCTACTTTTTGGATCTTGCAACCAACTCTCAACTTCAAACCCTTGCAAATTTAGCTTGTAATGTCTAACTAGGACGAAACATAAAACAAATATGACTTTCTCAAGCACTCCAAACACAATGGTGGGATCATATTTTCTCTACCAATCTCCCAAAATGTACTTGCAATACAAAGACACAATATGAACCCCCCAAATCTAGTATTTCTATCACACTTTTATTCTCCAAATCATCTAAGGATGCAAGAGAAGAGCATACTCAATGCTTTAAGAAAATACAATATATCCTAAAAGACTAACCAAAGGTACTCAACTTGTTGTGATACCATGTAATATTTGTCTATGGAAATAGCCACCCAAGATCTAGACACTTAATGAAAAGCACAAGATACTCAAAAGATAAGTATGACAAGAATACATTGCATTTATAACAAAGAATGCAAATTTGGACACTTAATTTATCCAAATTTATCACCTTTTCATCTAAACATCCTCTTATCCGAGTTAATTAAGTAATATTACTATTATTTAATTAATATCTTTAATTCTGCCAAATCCCTAAGGTATTTAATTAATAATTAAATACCTTACCCTCCTTAATCCTCTTTTCATCAAATAAATTAAATAAATATTACATTTATTTAATTCCTCACATGTCATTTTCATCTAATCCTAATCCATTTCTTAATCTTTTCATTAAGGATGTGCACATGCCTAATCCTTGATTAGGATGTGTCACATCCTCCAACTTTGGCAAGTTGGCTTTTAATCCTAATTAGCCCCTAATTATCCTCTAATTATAAATTAATTAAGCCTAATCATTCTCCAAGGAATTTTTAATTCCTTTTTATTTGTCCTAGATTCCCCTCCTTTATATGTGAATTTTTAATTCACATTCCATCCTTCCAAGGCTTCTAGAACCTTGGACTTGTCACAATCACCACATGTGACCAACCTTGACTTGTCACAATCTTCACATGTGACCAAGTCCCACCTTTTTGGAGCCCACCTTTTACCCTCTAGATTCTTCCAATCATTGTGAATTTAAAATTCACTTTTATTCACCCAAGATTCTTCCCATCTCCCAATGTACTTGCAAGGTACTTGTACTTCCTCCACCTCATGTACCCTCTTGACAACTCATCTCCACCTCATATCCTCTTGTCATTTCACCCTCCACATGTCAAGATGTGAGGGCTTGTGGGTTCTCAAACCCACCATAGCCCTTCATCTTGGCCTTGTTGGATGCACTTTGACCCTTGAATTCTCTAGAGAATTCAAATTCTCCTATAAATACCCCCTTCTCAAGGGCATTTCCAACACTTTTGATTTTCATAACCTTATGCTGCCATTTTGCCTTCACAACACTTTAGCCATCTTGCACCATTATGCTGCCAATTTGCATTTACAACACTTTGATTTTCATAACCTTATTCTGCCATTTTGCCTCTCACAACACTTAGCCAT
Organism: Sequoia sempervirens; assembly: GCA_007258455.2. Taxonomy (NCBI): domain Eukaryota; kingdom Viridiplantae; phylum Streptophyta; class Pinopsida; order Cupressales; family Cupressaceae; genus Sequoia; species Sequoia sempervirens. Next base: position 209,807 of record VDFB02203238.1, read on the forward strand.
CTTGCACCATTATGCTGCCCAATTTGCATTTACAACACTTTTAGATTTGAGCACCCTTATGCTGTTATTTTGCATTCTCAACACTTTTCACTTCCATACCTACATGCTGTCCATTTGAATCCTCAAGCATTTGCAATCAACTAATCATCTTTGCTAGTCATCTTGCCTATAGAATCTTGCATTTTAGTCATTCAATCTACCATCTAAGGAGCACACAAGCTATTCAAATCGAAGGCTAATCAAGGAGCAACCAACAACAAGGAAGGTGATATTGTCCTATTTTGTTTATCTATTTCCTTTCTTATTCTAACTCTCTTTTGGCTAATCTTGAGGTGTCCTTGGTAGTTTATCATTTCATGTTTCTTAGTTAGATTCACACATTTAGAGTAGCATAAAATATCAAGGTATACATACCAAAGAATGCAAATAGAATGGATGTAAAATATATAATACCCTTGGTTATATAGGCCAAATTGAGACATAGGACAGCATAATATTATGACAAGTGTCTTAGTCTTATGATATGAGACATAAATTGATAAGTATTTGATGCAGGGGCATCCTTCTCTTGAAATTTTGGTTTTTGTTGATTTTTCCTTGTTGAAAGTTGTTGGTGCATTGTTTTTTGTAGTTGCTCATTTAAAGACTTTATGTCATCGTTTTTGTAACCTCCTATCACCTAAGTGATAGAAAAATCATGTTTGAACCTCATGTCACCATTATTTCTTCAAACCCGACAGTGTTACTTATTGGTTTGGATTTGCATTGACAATTTTGCAGTTTGGAGGGCAGTTGGAAGTGGAGGTCGATGGTTCAAAAGGAGAATGCCAAAGGTCACAATTAGTTGAGGTAGTTGTGTTGGTCAACAGTTGGGAAACCAATCAACTATCATTCATATATGATGAAGGCCGATAATGGAGAGGGGGTTAGACAGGGTATCAGTGTCCACCAAAATTAAGTGCATAAGAGATAGTAGGCGAAAAGATTGAAGGTTTGAAGTTTGTATATTGAATGTTCAAGCCGATTGGAAAAGGTTGCATGTGTATTGATTGTAGAACCTCTGTAAATGATTGTTAAATGAACAATGGACAATTATTTTGTTTCCTGACAGTAAATTTGTGTCTATGTTTTACATTGAATTTCTTCTTGTCATTTGTTGTGTTTGATCAATGCAAAATTGAAATTTATTCTTAACTTCCTGTCAATCAAAGTTTGCTATTGAATTTGTGTTTGAGAAACAGTTAAGGTTGTGACCAGCAAGGATTTCCATCATTTGGTATCAGAGCCTACAGTTGACATTGAACGAGAGGGTGGACAGTATGCCTCCAAGCAGAATGGGTGGAGGTGGAGCCCGTGGAAGAGGAAGAAGAGGACATGGTGATCAGTTGTTGCAGCATCTGATAAGAAGGATGGATTCCTTGGAAAAGGGCACATAGAAGGGGGACACCTGATGAGGATGCAAGTGATAATGAAGAAGAACAACAACAAAGAGAAGATGATGAGGAAGGGCAGGGAGAGAAGAAAGAAGGATTTGAGGAAATACTGCTAAGAACAGTCATGAATGTGGGTTCTAAACCAAAGGTAGAGGTGCCAACTTATGCAGGAAGCCTAAATGGTGAAGATTTGATCGATTGGATCAACAACTTGGACAAGTATTTTGATTATGAGGGTGTGCCAGAGGAAAGGAGAGTGAAGTTTTCCTGCACCAAGTTGAAGGGCCATGTTGCCATGTGGTGGGACTTTATCCAAACTAAGAGAAGAAGGAAGAATAAGGAGAAGATCAACTCTTGGGATCGCATGGTGGATAAGTTGAAGACCAAATTCCTTCCAAGTAATTATAAAACTAATCTCTTTAAGAGATTGCAAAATTTGAAGCAAAAAGACATATTTTTGAAAGACTATATGGAGGAATTCTACAAGTTGGTAATCAGATCAGGGCATGGTGAGGAAGATGTGGAGAAAATAGCTTGATGTGTGAATGGTCTCAAGTACAGTTTACAAGATTAAATAAGCCTTATGTACCCTAGAAGCCTAGAAGAGGCTTCTCAATTTGCCTTAAAGGTAGAGGAGAATTTGCAAATAAAGCAAAGTCAGCAAGAGAAGAAGAGAGAAAGAAGGTTTAGAGGAAGGGGACAACAAACAA
>VDFB02203240.1:0-14100 GCA_007258455.2 Sequoia sempervirens
GCAAATTTGGAAGCCTAGGAAGAAATTTTGTGTCTTAATACTTTAAGGTCATGTTGACCATTTAATTTTAAGTTAGTGGTGTTAGAAGATGTTAGGGTGAAGGTTGATCAGTAGCTTATGGTAGATTGAATGAGTTGCACAATTTGTTTCCACTAGGAATCACTAGGATATGGGAAATAAAGCCAAAATGTTGCATTTGTGCACTTTTGGCCTAATGGGGTGGTTATGTCCAACCAAGGGAAGATGTAACCACTTATGAACCTTTAAAAGAGGGACCTCAAACTGGAATTGAGGTTGGAAGAAGCTTTGTATCTTTTGGAGTTTACTGTGCATATGGAAAAGCAATGAAATTATGGCAATTTTCTGGTTTTTAGTTCTTATTAGTGTGTTAATGGAGGGTTCCAAGCACTGAGCAGTGTGTGGCATGTGTGGTATTTAATTTACAAGCTTTGTGTGGTCATTTGTGGTGTTGTTGCATCATTTCCTAGCTTTGTTCTTAGTAGGTTTTGTTTCTTTCCATTGCTGATCAGTCCAATAGACTGTTAATCATGGAGTCTCAGACCTTTGTCTTTCGCTATACCTGGTGTATAGTCCATGGGGGATGAGGCTAAGCTCCATGCATGTAAATATATTAGGTTTAGAATTCTGTAGGAGGCAAGGTGTCATGGGAAAAGTCTTCTCCTAGGCAAGCTTGACTGTGCCCGGTTAGGAAAGACAGTGAAAACCAAGCCCTAACATTGTAGGGGTGTCAATTCCCTGGCAACCCAAGGTGTGTGTTGGATGCAGGAGGCCTTAAAAAGGTTTGGAAGGAAGGAAGAGGCTTCACCAGTCCATTTGGTGATGGGGAAATGTTGACAGTTCACTGTGAGGTCAGGAAATGGCCTAAAAAAACCCTAATTCTTACAAAATGAGGGTTACTCTTGTGTACGAACAGTGAGAGCCTAAAACATCAAAAATATTGGAGAGGTAGGAAAATGAACCAGGGTCTCCAAAGGAAGTTTGTGATGTTCTTTAGAAATATTGGGGTTTAAGCCTATTTTCTCGGGTTAGGAGGCCTAATTGGGGCTCAAGGGCTAGTAGCCCTTTTTAAACCCTAGAGTAGGGTTTGGAGAGAGTGATGGAGAATTGGTGGTTGGTGGATGTTCAAGAACCATAGAGGGATGGTTTTGAGGCCATGGAAGACATCACACACCCCTACATCAAGTTAGTGAAGCTTGGAGTTTTAGTTAGCCTTTAGGAAGATTAAGGGCTAAAGAGAGAATGGTAGAGAGAGCACCAAGATTGGCTTGGTTAGGGAGATGGAGATGATAGTAGGGTTGGCCAGGAGAACCAGGAGTGCCTAACAAGCATTAGGGCCTATAGGTTAAGAAGGTGGAGAGTGACACCAAAGGGTTTGCCAAGGTGAGACCCAGAGCATGGGATAGTGAGTGTCTCATCCAACCCTGCCCTATCAGATTGGTATCAGAGCAAGTAAAATATTTGGGATAGAATCTTGCATGTCAAACCTTGAATCTAGTGGTTCTACCATCATGGTGACAAATGTTGAATTGGCTAAGATGGTTGAAGAACAGGAGGAGGAAAATAGGCTAATGAGGGAAAGAATAGCCCAACTTGAGCAAGTAATGAGTAGCGTGTAGTCAAAAGGAAGGATACCAAAGGAAGAAGAGGTTGCAGAGGTAGAAAAGACTCTTGAACCTGACCCTATTCTGAAAGAAGAGCCTTTCTTGAAGGCATTGAAGACTTTGAGTGGAAAAGCACTTGAAGGCATACCACTATTTAGTGGAAAAATGGAAGCTGGTCTAGTCATGGACTTGATAGAGGGAATGGAAAACAATTTTGAATCATTAGATCAGCACGAGCACAAAAGGTAAAGGTGGAAAAATCAAGATTAAGAGGTTCTACCTTGACATAGTGGAAATTCATTCAAACAGAGAGGGAAAAGGAAGGCAAGCAACCTATTTCAACTTGGAAAGGAATGGTTGCCAAAGTGAGGGAAGCATACATGCTGGATGATTATGAGATTTAGTTACACAAGAAGAGACAAAGCCTAAGGCAGAAAGACCAAGATGTGAATACCTACATAGAGGAGTTTCAAAAACTTTATATGAGGTCTAATGTGACAGAGGATGAGAGTCTCAAGGTGGCTAGATATCTTAACAGCTTGAAGTGGAACATTCAAGAGGAGATGAAACCTTTTAAGTCCTAAAAGATAGTACATCGAAAATGTTACAAATGGATGTCAAAGATTGAGAAACAAGAGGAAACAAGACCGAACTTCTAAGAGGCGAGAGAACAAAGCGAGAGAGATCAAAGATCAAAAGAGGGGCGGTGGGAGGTGGCTAGGTGAAATGACCGAAACCAAAGGAGGTCGTCAGCGAGCATGGAGGAGAAACATCTTCTAGAGGAGGATATAATAGAGGTAGAGGACCTCAAGGAGGTTCAAACAGAGGAAGAGGAGCAGGTAGGAGTAATTCATACTTTGCAAACATGAAATGCTACCATTGTGGACAAGTAGGTCATCCTGCTTATAGGTGCCCGGAGAAAGCATCTTCATCAAGCAATGAGAAGAGAGTGGCTTATGCACAAGAGGACACCATGAATCCTAAGATCGCTCACGAGTCGGTCACACGTGAATGCGAGGTAGGAGAGAATCTGATGTTTAGTAGAGTTTTGATTAGACAACCGGTCAAGGAAGAACCAAAATAGAGGAGAGCTCTATTTAGAGTAAGGTGCAAGATACTTGATAAAGTATGCAAGGTCATAGTAGATTCAGGTTCAATAGACAATATTATCACTTAGAGGGCTGATAATGAAACTAAAATTGGAGAAGGTGCCCCATACTAACCCCTACAAGGTCACATGGCTAAACAAAGGGCAAAGTGTTTTAGTGAATGAGAAAGTAACGGTGGAGTTTTCCATTGGAGGGTACAAGGACAAGTTAGTTTGTGATGTGGTACCCATGGATGCCTACCATCTACTATTGGGCAGACCATGGAAATATGACAGAGGTGCCATATATGATGGGAAAGAGAACACCATCTCATTCAAGAAGGACGGAAAGACTTTTAAGTTGCAGTCACTATCAAAAGAAGAAGAGGGACAGTCAAAGACAACAAGTGTCATGTTGAGTAGTGGGAAGGAGTTCCTTAACAACCTACATCAAGGGGGTGAAGGATATGTGGTTGTGTTACAACCTAAAGAAGAAGACAAGGCTGAAAAGATAGTCATACCTGGAGCAGCCCTAAAGTTGTTGGAGCAGTTCAAGGACATTGTAAGTGATGGTGCACCTACAACTTTACCACCAAAGAGAGAGCCATAAGTCGTCCAAATTGACTTCATACACAGACACCATTACCTAACAAAGCAGCATACAAACTTACACCAGATCAGAATCTAGAGGTAGCCAGACAAGTGCAAGAATTGTTGGATCAAGGATTGATTCAAAAGAGCATCAGCCCATGTACAGTACCGGTGGTCTTAGCAACAAAGAAAGGTGGTAAGTGGAGACTTTGCATTGATTCTAGAGCAATAAATAGAATCACAATCAGATATAGATTCCCTATCCCTAGGATTGAAGACTTGATGGATTGTCTTGGAGGAGCTCAGTACTTCACCAAGTTGGATCTCAAGAGCAAATACCATCAGATTAGAATTAAATATGGTGATGAGTGGAAGATAGCATTTAAGACAAATGATGGGTTGTATGAGTGGAGAGTTATGTCATTTGGCCTCTCTAATGCCCCTAGCACATTCATGAGGCTCATGAATGAAGTGCTCAAGGATTTTACAGGGATATTTGTGGTAGTGTATCTTGATGGCATCCTCATATTCAGTAAGACAACAGAAGAGCATTTGAAACATGTGGAGTTGGTTCTCAAAAGGTTGCAAGAGGAGAAGTTAGCAATCAGTCTAGAGAATTGTGAGTTCTTTAAGCAAGAGCTTGTCTATTTGGGGTTTGTAGTATCCCAAGGATCATTGAAGATGGATCCAAGCAAGGTGGAAGCCATCCTAAACTGGCCTACACCAACCACAGGGATAGAGGTAAGAATTTTCCATGGTTTGGCTCAATTTTATAGGAAATTCATAAGGAACTTTAGTGGTATATGTGCACCAGTCCTAGATACAATCAAAGGAGGTTTAAAAACTAAGTTTAAGTGGACTCAAGAAGTTGAGAAAGTGTTTGAGAAACTAAAACAAGAAGTGGCAACTCAACCTATTCTTTTGTTACCTAGTTTTGACAAATTGTTCACTATTGAATGTGATGCTAGTGGAGTGGCAGTAGGAGGAGTGTTAAGCCAAGAGGGCAAGCCTATAGCCTTCTTTAGTGAGAAGCTCAATGAAGCAAAGAAGAAGTATTCAACCTATGATTTAGAACTTTATGCTTTGGTTCAGTCACTTAGGAAATGGAGACATTACCTTCTACCCAAGGATTTTGTAGTCTTTACTGACAATCAGGCACTTAGTTTTATCAACACTCAAGAGAAGTTGAACAATAGGCATTTGAAATGGATGGAATACATCCAAGCTTTTACCTTCACCATCAAGCACAAGAAGGGACAGCTAAACAAAGTAGCAGATACATTGAGCAGAGATTGTTGGCAGTGCAAGAGATACAGATCAAGAGCATTGGCATAGAGAGTTTCAAGGATCTCTATGGGGAAGATGAAGACTTTTCAAAGGTCTATAAGGTATGTTCTAACTTTGAGAACCATTTCCATAGCCAATACTCAGAGTATACATTGCAAAGTGGGTTATTGTTCAAGGGAAATCAGTTATGTGTTCCAAGAGGGTCAATGAGGGAAAATCTGATTCAAGAAAAGCATAATGGCAGTCTTAGTGGACATTTTGGCATCAACAAGACTTTAGAACTAGTGCAAAGATTCTATTACTGGCCTAAATTGGCAAGAGATGTTAGAAAGTATGTGGAACAGTGTGTTGTGTGTATGAAAGTTAAGGGAGGAGCTAGTAATTCTGGTCTATATCAACCCCTACCCATTCCTAACAAACCATGGGAGTGTGTAAGCATGGATTTTGTGGTAGGCCTTCCTAAGACCAAGACTGGTTTTTATAGTGTCTATGTAGTGGTAGAGGCAGTTGGTAAGATGGTGTTTTATTCCCCTACAAAGCACTCATGATTACAGTTACATGAAGCTCATCTCTTCTTCAAAGGAAGTTGTAAGGATCCATGGATTTCCTTTGAGCATTGTTTTGAGGATAGAAATGTGTGAAGTTCATGAGTCACTTTTAGGAGACTCTACATGAGGTAGATTGAGAACCAATAGCTTGTCATTTGGATCGACTTACCATCCTCGGTACAGTGTGGTCAAATAGAGAGGTGGTTAATAGGGGTCTAGGTAACCTTCTAAGGTGCCTAACTAAGGAGTATGGACAAACATGGGATATGGTTATCTCACAAGCCGAGTATGCTTATAATGATAGTGTGAACCGGACCACAAGGAAGAGTCCTTTTGAGATTGTGTATGGAATGCACCCAAGAGGCATATGTGAACTTAGAGATCTTGAAGCTATGGAACAAAGAAATTTGGACATGCAGAAGACTTGGTCGAGACCATGAAGGAGATGGGGAGCAAATAAAGAAGGGGCAGTCAAGCGAGGCTACACAAAAAGTTGAAGGAGAAAGCGAGATTTGTCCAAGAAAGGATTTACAATTTCACGGTAGGAGGCGTCATGGTCACATAACAAGTGAGGTTGTAGAGAGGAATTTCAAGCCGAAGTTGCAGATGAAGAGAGTGGGTCCATGCAAGATATTATCCAAGTATGGTAAAAATGCATACAAGGTGGAGTTACCTACCGATCTAGGAATCTCACCAGTTTTCAATATAGCTGACTTGATCAAGTACAAGGGATCAGTCAATGATGTGGATCAGAACAGTAAGGAGATCTTCAAGGACATTAGTAATATATCTTTGCCTAATCAAGACAAGCCTTAGGCAGAGAAGATCTTGGAGTCCAGAGTGAAAAAGTCTACAAGGCACAAGGTCTACATGGAGCACCTTATCAAGTGGACGAACAAGCATGAATCAGAAGCCACATGGGTACAAGAAGATCAGTTCAAGAAGTTTGGTATTGACCTATCATTGGTCTCTCCTTCCATTCATTAGTTTTTGGGCAGAGAGGGGGAGAATGGTGCAGGAGCACCTAGGTAGGAAGCATTAGGTGGCACTATGCAAATTTGGAAGCCTAGGAAGAAATTTTGTGTCTTAATACTTTAAGGTCATGTTGACCATTTAATTTTGAGTTAGAGGTGTTAGAATATGTTAGGGTGAAGGTTGATCAGTAGCTTATGGTAGATTGAATGAGTTGCACAATTTGTTTCCACTAGGAATCACTAGGATTTGGGAAATAAAGCCAAAATGTTGCATTTGTGCAATTTTGGCCTAATGGGGTGGTTATGTTCGACCAAGGGAAGATGTAACCACTTATGAACCTTTAAAAGAGGGACCTCAAACTGGAATTGAGGTTGGAAGAAGCTTTGTATCTTTTGGAGTTTACTGTGCATATGGAAAAGCAAAGAAATTCTTGCAATTTTCTGGTTTTTAGTTCTTATTAGTGTGTTAATGGAGGGTTCCAGGCACTGAGCAGTGTGTGGCATGTGTGGTATTTACTTTACAAGATTTTTTTGGTCATTTGTGGTGTTGTTGCATCGTTTCCTAGCTTTGTTCTTAGTAGGTTTTGTTTCTTTCCATTGCTAATCAGTTCAATAGACTGTTAATCATGGAGTCTTAGACCTCTGTCTTCCAATATACTGGTGTATAGTCCATGGGGGATGAGGCTAAGCTCCATGCCTATAAATATATTAGGTTTAGAAGTCTGTAGGAGGCAAGGTGTCATGGGAAAAGTCTTCTCCTAGGCGAGCTTGATTGTGCCCGGTTAGGAAAGACAATGAAAACCAAGCCCTAACGTTGCAGGGGTGTCAATTCCCTGGCAACCCAAGGTGTGTGGTGGATGCAGGAGGCCTTACAAAGGTTTGGCAGGAAGGAAGAGGCTTCACCAATCCATTTGGTGATGGGAAAACACTGACAATTCACTGTGAGGTCAGGAAATGGCTTAAAAAAGCCCTAATTCTTACAAAATGAGGGTTACGCTTGTGTACAGACAGTGAGAGCCTAAAACCTCAAAAATATTAAAGAGGTAGGAAAATGAACCAGGGTCTCCAAAGGAATTTTGTGACGTTCTTTAGAAAGATTGGGGTTTAAGCCTATTTTCTCGGGTTAGGAGGCCTAATTGGGGCTCAAGGGCTAGTAGCCCTTTTTAAACCCTAGAGTAGGGTTTGGAGAGAGCGATGGAGAATTGGTGGTTGGTGGATGTTCAAGAACCCTAGAGGGATGGTTTTGAGGCCATGGAAGACATCACACACCCCTGCATCAAGTTAGTGAAGCTTGGAGTTTTAGTTAGCCTTTAGGAAGATTAAGGGCTAAGGAGAGAATGGTAGAAAGAGCACCAAGATTGGCTTGGTTAGGGAAATGGAGATGGTAGTAGGGTTGGCCAGGAGAACCAGGGGTGCCTAACAAGCATTAGGGCCTATAGGTTAAGAAGGTGGAGAGTGACACCAAAGGGTTTGCCAAGGTGAGACCCAGAGCATGGGACAGTGAGTGTCTCATCCAACCCTGCCCTATCACTTGTATTTCTTTAGCAAAGTCAAATTTCATTCACTACATTTTGGTGAACCCAATGATTTCCACAAAACCTTTAAAAGTTTTAGAAATTTTTCAAATAAAACCTCAAGCCAACCTTCTATTAACTTCATTTTTCAAGGTTCTAGATTGTTCATTGTGAGATCATTCATGAGTTTCACAACTCAATCCTCACACTCTAATAACCTAGTTCAAATGAGCATTCAAAAATTAGCTGGATGTCTTCCTCAGGTATAACTACTATTAGAACTATTCTAGATTTCGTGTAATCTATTTATGACCACTTTAATATAGGAATGATTTCTTCTACTATAATAAATGTACAACCTAGATCCCCACCTTCTAATGTCCAAGACTTGGATAATATTTCCCATCATGAGGCCATCTTGAAAATATCTGATAAAAATTAAACAATTTATAGATTGACAATTAAAGGGTGATCCCAAAATACTGGTTTACAATTTTTTTCCAAACTGGACACTGAAATAATTTTTTCTAACTAAATCTTCACTTTCGGGCACCTATAGTGGCTAAAAGCGATGAGAATTTGAACATATTCCTGGAAACTAGTGATTTGTGACATTTTATTTGTAGATTCTAAATATATTTTTTTCAAAAAAATTGGAATTAGATTACACTTCATTTTCCATCTCCTTCGAAAACTAGTTTTTTTTTCCAATAAACAACATTTTTTAAGGAGTGACACTCACCATATAGCAGCGTAAATTTTTTTTTCCATGAAGGATAAAATTTTATTTTTCGAATCTAGATTTGTAACTATGATATCTAGTGCTTCCAATTGGTTTTCATAGTGTTTTATTGAATATTTTTTCCTTAATCAAGTTTGAGAGTCAAACTAATAGGTATTCAGGACATGGGTGTCGCAGGTATAGCGCTTATAACTTTTTAGCGAAATAGCCAATCATAATTCAATTTTGGTTGGATCAGGAATTTAAATATAAGTTGCACTCATATTTTTCATTTTTTTAATAATGCTATTTTTTTCCACATGTCTGGAACAAAGAGCTTGATTTTTGGTAGAAAAACCTACATTCACAAGAAATAAAAAGTAAATATAATAATTAAATTAAATTTATTTAAAATTATACTTTTAGGGAAGCTTATAATAAGGACTACAGCATGCTAAAAAAGGTAAATCAAAGATGGTTTTATTAGCATTTTGGTAGTGTAAAGGACTCCATTATAGGTATGGTTTAAAACTAGCAAGGTTCTGCAAAGGGGTTTGATCTAAGGTGGTTTGATAAAACCCTCTTCAATTGGAATCAACACAAATGGAACTTTTCAAGGCTGATAGTATTTCTAAAATATGTGATTTCAGCAAAATTGAGGATCTCTTGGAATTGTAAACCAACTTTGTGGGATCACCCTAAAGTAATTTTCAATAGTTATGGCAAAAGAGAGTTTTTCTAGTGAAGTAGTGCTTATGGTTTAGAGCCTCCATAGTATATTAGCCAAACATATTGAAAGGCTTGAGTTTCTTTGAGGATTGGAGCACATTGTTCAAAGCAATGTTCCTTCCTATACAATAATTCTTGGAGATCCTAATGATTCACATTCTAATGTCATTAGAACATAATTATTTATGTCTACGTCAGTTCCAACCATGCATATGGAATCTAATATGCAAATAACAACCATTGCATAGTCAAGGGAGATGCATGTATTAATTGATGGGTTTGTCCCCCCTTCTACTGCAATGAAATTTCAAATTTCATGGAGAAAACCTCATCACATATACCCATTGGCTCTCTCACATCACATAATTTCACTTCCAATGCTCTCCAACCCCCACTACACACTATCGATCCAATAATTAATCAACTAATGCAAAATATAGGCCAATTGTAGTACTAGCTTGTTATATTTTCTACCACTTCTACTTAGTCACTACTACCCATGTATTATAGATGCAATCCATTGTCTCTAATTATTCTTACTACTTGTTTTCCCATTGGGTTTTGGAATTATGATAATAGATAAAAGAGGTGTTAAAATTTTGGACATGTTTGTGGTGTGGTTTGGAGTCTAACCTACCTTAGAGGATTCCAAGGGGACAATGCCCCCTTTAGCCTAAGGGGTGCAAGGGTCATCAAGTTAGGACCCTCACAAAATTGGGGTTTAGTGTCAACAACCTCCAAAGCAAAACTTTATAATTAAAAACATACTTTTTGTAAAGAGTAAATTTAGGTAGCTCATAAAAAAAATATTGGATCTAAAGGTGAAATTAATGTGAAAAGTATTACATATTTTTATATGATGGCCACATTAATATTGTATTTCTTTTTTTCTCTCTAAGAAATAAGATTATTGATACTTTGCTTTGTGGATGTTTCCCTGACATATTTTTAGGGTTTTACCACTTAAATCCTTGTGTTGTTGATGTGCTTGATTATTCTATTATTATGTTTTATCTCTATTTGATATGCATCTAATTTTTGTTTTAAATTTTGTATGATTCTAAGTGCTTGTGATTTTTCAACATGGGTTTGAGGTGTCTAGGTTTAAATAATATAATGGAAAGGGTGGTCTGCAAACACATGTGTCTACTTTTGCTTCACTATGCGGTGACTTTATTTTCTAAGATGTATTGTTAACAAAAAATATCTCATGGCCCCTAAAAGATATTACGTTGGATTGGTTTTTCTCACTCCAAGACCACTCAATTAATTCATTTGATCAGTTAATGAACCAATTTCTCCAGCATGTCTAAGAGAATATTGATGTGATATTCTTCTTTCACCTGTTTGTGTACTACTCTTCAAGACTACCAACATTTGCTAAGCCAATTTGAGGCTCTTGCCTCATAGGCTCCTATTAGTGCTTCTAGAGCCTCTTCTTCATCTATAAACTATTAAAGAATATTTTTTGAAATAATAGTACAAATTTTATGAATCCAAAATCTAGTGATCAACTATCATTTGGGGTGTTTCTAGGCCAAAATAACCTCACCATTAAGTCCAAAAGTCCCAAAAACCCCTATTTTGATATAATAAACTTTATTTTTTGACTCGAGCACTTCAACAACAAAAAATATCAATCGTAGGATAGTTGTACCATGTCATATCGATTTGTTTCAAAAATAAAATAAAAAATAATGCTTAAGACACTACAAATTTCATGTCAACAATTAAATACACCACCAACCCACATGATCATTTATTGACTACACGTAGGTAGTTTTTCAATAGTCATCAGCGGTTATAAACAATCTCATTGCCCTTGCAACCATCGATGCACCACCATGTTAGGAGCATTTCCCAATACTCTTTTATCAACCACCATAACTCTAACATTGTCTATAGACTGTCAAACCATTGTACATGAACTACTAACATTCCCCAGGAGCCACTCATTAGCCACAAGGCCCTTTTTTAGTACTAAAAGAGTATTTTTTCAACAAGCAATAACTTTCAGCCTAAGTGTCAAAACTTATCAAGTGAATAGTCAATAAAGAGTGGTGATTAACACTTCCAATCCACTCTAGTTTCACTAAAAAACATTGCTACTTGTTTTCCAAAATTTTATGTGGAAATTGATTAATGCTCCTTACTTTGACGAGCCATACCTTTATGATATTTCTATAAGGATTTAATCATGTAGTTTTTTGAGTCAAACTCATTGACCCATTCTTCATGAGTAGTGGTTCACAAGAACCCATATTTCATGAGAATGAATGGTCCACTTAGCACTCATTAAATCTAGGTGATGCTCACAAAGGTGAAGCATTGGGCCTTCCTAGGAGGTCACCCATCCCAATACTACTCCAACTCAAGTGCACTTAACCATGGAGTTTTCCCCAAGGTCAATCCATATATTACACCCTATAACTTTTTTTTTGCTAATATAGAGATACAATTTTTATATATTGTAAAGCAATTTTATTTTTATAATTAAAATTTGTAATTTGGCCACTTTTGGGAAAATAAATTTTGTAATTTGAGAAAATATTGCAAATGCATTGAAATTATAAAGTGTCAACTTGTAGTCTTTGGGGGGTGTGAATTATAAATATAGTGAAAAGTGGGGAGGTGTCTTTTGTGTGTTCATTTAAGCATTCTATAAATTCTTTTCTACACAACAACAAATAACTACTACAATCTTATTTTTTGCTTAAAATGGATCAACTTACAATTCTTGTATTAATACCCTACTTTGATTGGAATTCCAAGATGACTATCTATCTAATGAAGCAATATTTGCATAGGTTAGCAATGGCTCTTTAAATGATCCAAATTTAACTATAGAGAATCCTAAATGTTATAATAAACTAGATGAAGCTTTTGGTACATTATACATATATGTAGATCTCAAGATTTTCTTTTTTCACATAAAGTTGACCTCTACACCAAATATGATATGGACTACTTTGGAAAAATTCTTTGGCACACATGGTGAATTAAGAGCTTATCAACTAGAGAATGAGATAATAGGATTAAGTTATAGTAAATTTGTGTTATAAATCTAAAATAGATTGATAACCCAAGGAACTTTATAAGAGAAATTCTAAGCTACATAAACTAGAAAAATATAAGCAATGCAAACTAATGACTCTAAGAGATATGCAATGTCAAAATGATAGAAATGTATTAAGAGATTCCAAGATGAAAAATACAAGCTAGGTAGTGATTTTTTATATAACTAAGGAGAGGATGGAAGTGGAAAATCAACCAATAGGAATTGACCACAAACAACCAAAAATGATAAAATAGTAAATGCTCCACCCTTTAAGGATGAAGACACCTAATCACCTTATATCCTTATCTCCTAGTTATTAAATAATAAACTCACTTTATTATCCTAAGAAAACTTTAAAAAAAGTGTAGGAAAAACCTATGAGCAAGGGAAAATAAATTAACCCACTAGGAAAATAAAAACCTACACCAACGCTTTGATACTATTCAAGACTTGTTTACAAAGCTAAAATCCATAAGATTGCGACTAAAATAATGTAGGATAGAAAATATAGATCAATGAACAACTCCAAGTATTCTCTCAAAACTTGGTCCAAACTACTTAGTGTTTATTTCAATATTTTATGCCACAAGAAGTGCCTTGTGTGCCTACACAATACCTTCTCCTAATGATTTTTCTAATTAATTCGCAAGGGAAAAAAATAACTTGGTTCAAATAGGAAAAACAAAACCTTCTAATTCACATTTATTGGTAGCAAATCAAGGAACTAAAGATTAGAAAGGAGTAAAAAAATAAGATAAGAAACAAAAGAACCAAGGAGAGAAGAAGGAAAAAATATAAACACCTAAATAATATTACCTTCACCATCATCTTGATGTTTTGTTCTAACCAATCAAGTACACCTTATCACTTAATCATCTATTCATCACCTAGGACCTTATCGCTCATTCATCACTTAGGATAGAAAAATTATCACCTTATCACCTGGGACGCCTAATTCCTAACCATTTAATTAAATGAATCCTAATTATTTAATCAAATTAGATTACCATTATTGATTAATTTTAATAAATTATTATTCATAATTATCCATTTATTTATTCATATTTATATATATATATATCTAATTATTCAATTATTTATCCACACAGTATCTATTAATATATTAATTTAATATTGATTTCTACCTCATGTGCATCAATAATTTAATTAGTTAATTATTAAATTAGTGAATTCCACTTCACCTAGTTTCTCCCAATCCCACTCTTCAATCAAATCCACTTCACTTATTCATGCAATCAATAAACTGTTCTATGCAAGTAGTCAACTCCCCTTGAATCTCTCAAGCACTCAATTAACTCCTCCATGTAGATAACTAACTCATTATTTAAATATGGTATCTTCCCAATCAATTTGAGTTGAGGAATAATAATTATTTTAATTGGAGGTTAAAATAATTTTTGACTCTTCCATGCTTGCCATATCTCCTCATGAGTTCCCCTAATCATGTGTTGCAAAATGGTGTGTCCCTTGGTCCGTGACATGGCTTAACCACCTCCTATGGATCTTGTATAAATTTGGCAGTCATTGTAAACATCCAAATTTGGACACTTAATTTATCCAAATTTATCACTTTTCGTCTAAACATCCTCTTATCCAAGTTAATTAAGTAATATTACTATTATTTAATTAATACTTACATGAGTACCTTGGAAATCCTAAGGTATTTAATTAATAATTAAATACCTTACCCCCTTTTAATCCTCTCTTCATCTAATAAATTAAATAAATATTACATTTGTTTAATTCCTCACATGTCATTTTCATCTAATCCTAATCCATCTCCTAATTTCTTCATTAGGGATGTGCACATACCTAATCCTTGATTAGGATGTGTCACATCCTCCAACTTTTGCAAGTTGGCTTCTAATCCTCATTTATCTTCTAATTACTGATTAATTAATCTTAATCAGTACCTTGGTCAGCTCTCTCCATCCCCCAAGGAATTTTT
>VDFB02203241.1:0-23218 GCA_007258455.2 Sequoia sempervirens
TACAAGGGGTAAAATGCGCCCTTGAAAACGAGGATGGATAGAAAAGTTTCTAAGTATGAAAAATGGAAGCTCCACTAGTAAAATGCGCCCAACTTGCATGATGGCATCAAGAAATTTTGCTTAGTGTTAAAAAGTTGAAGCACACCCCCTTTGATGTGCCTTTGATTGGAGAATCTTTAAGTCATTCGAAATATGAAGTGGGCCCCATCCCATACGCCTTGACTTTTGAGGGAAGTGTTCTACATTTGAAGTTTGATCCCATGCATGCGCCTTAGCTATTTAAGAGGGCCTTGAGGAATCTTTAAGTCATTCGAAATTTGAAGTGGGCCCCCTTTGATATACGCCTTAACTTGTGGAGAGCTAGAGAATGTTCTAAACATAGAAATTTGAAGTCTAACTCCCCAAATGCGCCCTTGCTTGGAGAGATGCTTAGAAAATATTCTAAGTGTGGACAATTGAAAGCTCCCTACGCTAAATGCGCCTTTACTTGAAGATGGAGTTTGAAAAATTTCTAAGGCAAACAAATTGGAAATAACACCTCCTAAATGCGCCCATGAAGTTATATGCTTGACATTGATGTTAAATCCTCCTCCCTATGTGATATGCGCCAAATGAGGGTGAAAACAAGTGAAAATGTTCCAAGGCGTGTGCATGCAATAGAAAATATTCCAAGGCGTTGTCAAATGTTTTGTCCTCCAGCACATAGGAAATGCGCCCACCTCTCAAGTCAAAGAGTCAAATGTTTTATCCTCCTCATATGCTAAAATGCGCTCAAGCTAGGAGAGGTCAAAGACAAGTCAAAGGTGGCGTTGGAAGTTTATCCTCCTTCATACATGATATGCGCCCATCCTTCATGACATAGGAAATGCGCCCAAGTTTACAAGGAATCCAAGGTGGTCAAAGGCGTTGAAAGAGATTCATCCTCTTGAACATCAAAATGCGCCCAAGGCAATGGAGAAAATTATCCAAGTGATTTGATAAAAAATTTCCTCACCAGTGGCAGAGTGATTAAAGTTGAATGAAATTTTCTAAGGCAAAGGTGCAAAAGGTGTTAAGTGATTTAAATTTTTCTAAGGCCCAAAATTCTCTTCCTTAGGAAAAATACACCCATGCTGAGGGTGATGAAATTGGTTGAGACATGAGTGAGGTTGCCAGTGGAGAAGTCAGACGACGTCAGCTTCACAGGGTTGGTAAGAAATTTTCAGGTCAGAACAACAAAATATTCACAGGGATGAAATGAAATAAATTTGTTGAAAATTATTTTTCTAAGGTTTAAAAATTCAAGAAAATTAAATGAACCCATTCGTTGTATACCCATGAATTCGACACGTTTTGAAGAAAATTATTTTCTGGGTATTGATGATCTTCGACAAAGAGATGATTTTAGAATCCTCTGCACTTTGCCAAGGCATTTAGGATGGAGAATTTGATCGGCACTTGAAATGGGTGAATTTTCCTAAGGGGAAAATTTAAGAAATTTCTAAGGCAAAGTGAATAAAGTGTGTTTTCGAAGGTAAAGTGCTCTAGACGATGAATTTGAAGTTGATTGCCTAGGTGATTTGATCGAATTCTTCGAGCTAGAATTAAGTAAAATCAGAGTTATCAACGCCTCGGCTTGGAAAGTGAATTTCTTGAGGACGATGCAGTTGAAGCTAACACTTTTAAAAGATGATTTAAAAAAAATGCACCTTGAGTCTGAAGACTGATACAAGGCATTGAAATTTGATGCATAGGTGTTATATGCCCCAACCTACAGATCATGAAGAAAGCAAAGTTGGCTAGAGAAAGGCGATGAACCCTTGGGTTAAAGCATGAAAATCAGGTAAGTAAAGTGAATATATATTATGAAGTGTTCTGATGCTCTTCTTTTATTTGTTTTGTAGGATGAACATCAAGGCCAAAGCACGAGGACTTGAGGCGATGAAACAAGTGCTCCAAGATTACATTCCAACCTCGAAGGAAGAAAAATTGTAAGAAATGGCTAAGTTTTGAGACTTAGTATGTGCACAGGAAGAAATGTTTTCAAAGCTTAGGATGGAGAGAGGAAGGTCATCCTCAAGCACTTCAAAGTTGAAGAACAACATCAGGGAGGAAAATCGTCGTCAAGCAAGGGAAAGAGGTTGTAGTCTTGGAATTTCAAAATGAGAACGTGCTTGTCGTACCAGAAATTGAAGCAATATTGATCAAACTCATCCAGTTTGCAATCAAAAGAGCAAGAACAGTGTGAACGCGTTTACAAATGAGAATCTTCTAGAGGGAAGGTGGACATTAATGGCTCATTTATTACCCCACTCCTCTTGGTGGCGGATTTTAGGGTGAATCTTGTTTATGGATGAGGTGGCACGATCTGGGCCATCCAGTCGATTGTAATCTGAGCCGTCCGCTGGACTTGGCCAGCTATATAAAGGGGCATCCCCCCTCATTTGTACTAGTTAGTTAGACAGTAAACATAAAGTAGAGGGACAACTTAGAAGTAGCTTAGTATAGATTGATAGTGTAGTTGAAGAAGGAAAGTTCTCCTTTGAAAACTTTTGCAAGAAATTGTTGTGTAAAACTTTCATAATAAAAGATCTTTTCATTGATGGTGAAATTTGTCTTTGTTATGGATAGCTTCATGAGTTTCTTCATCCCTTCTACTTCAAGTAGAGTAAGAGTAAGCGTAATTTCATTTTTATGCAAGTAGATAGTAATAATGGAATGTGGTGTTTGATCTAAGCAAGCTTCACTTATCTATACCACTAGCGGGTTCACTGATGGTGTGTTCGCCTTGTGTGGTCAACTGGAAATGTTGTGGGCCTAACTTCAATCACAATTTGAATGATGGTATGCATCGTTGTGATGGTATCTTCATGTCAAGTGGTGGTTTGAACATCTTTAGTCATCTCCCCTGAAGATTGCACCAACTCCGTGGAAGCTGTCCGAGGTGAGGCAAAGAGAAGTTTGGTTGAAGTTTGCTGAAGTTGAGCTCCATATACCACACTTAGAATAGATTTAGACTCTCTAAACCACGCAACCACTTTAAATTGATTACTTTACAGTTTAGAATAGAATCCGTTAGCTTCATTGATAAATTTGCCGAATTGGCAGAAAACCCTTTCCCTTTGCCATTGAACAATTAAAGTGAGTCCCCATTGAAATACCGGTAATCACGGTGAGCCAAGCTGAGACTATTACATTTAAGGAACAGCAGGTTGAATGCCGCGAACTCTCTACACCCAATCATAGTGTGTTGGATACTTTTGATCAGAGAATAGGGTAACCGTTGGTGACTTTATTTTGCATTGAGTGCGGTCGCGAAAAACACATCCAGTTCTCCGCGTTCAACTCAAGGTTAGAAATGCTTTGGAATACCCTCGGTTAGTTCCGTTGTGATATCTTTGTTTACCACGAGGACTTACACAATTGTTCATTCGACTTGCAATTAACAGTAAATGGATGATTGGAAGGGGATTTATACAATGTGGATGATTTGACAGTAAGGTACATTTTCCTAAACTATCCAAAAAAAAACAGAATTGAAATGAGTGTAAGGGTAAGAAGGTTCTAGATTCTATTCTAAGGCGGGACGTGGGATCAATCTCAATAGCTTCAACCAAACTCTGCTCCACCTCATGCTGGACAACTTACACAAAGTTGGTGCAATTTTCAAAGGGATAACAAGAAATTTTCAAGCTACAATCCAACACCGAGATACCGTCAAGACGACGCATACCAAGATATGAATTGCAACTGAAGTTAGGCTTATAAAATACTCCAGTTGACCACGCAAGGCGAACTTGCCGTCAGCAAGTTGCTAGTGGTATGGAATAAAACGAAGTTGCTTCGATCAACACCACAAATCCACGACTAATATCTACTTGCATGAAATGAAAATTATGCTACTTTAATCTACTTTACGCTACTTGGAGTCGAAGGGATGAAAAAACCTTGCTAGCTATCCATAACAAAGACAAATTTCACCATCAATGAAAAGATCTATTATGAAAGTTTTACACAACAATTTCTTACAAAAGTCTTCAAAGGAAAAATTTCCTTCTTCTCCACACTATGCTAAGCTATCAAACTATCTCTTTGCTCTAGTCTCTAGTGTCTACTGATCTAATCTAACGAGTACAAATGAGGGGGACTCCCCCTTTTATAGATGGCCCAGTCGAACAAACGGCTCAGATTACAATCAAATGAATGGCTCAGATTGAGCCACCTCAGCCCTAACCCTAAAAACTGCCAGAATGGGGAGTGGTACATTAAATGAATCAAAAATTCCCACTCACTCCCAAAATAGTAAAGGCAATTAATGCCCATAATCAGTCTTCTAGAAGGTCATCCTCTAGAAGTGCATTCCTGTTCTCCTTCTCCCTGGCTGCAAATTCAATGAACCTGACAAGCACAGCCTAAACCTCTTGAACTGAAATAGGTGGAATGCAATCAAACTGAAACTCTAGCACCGTGACTGACTGTCCATGCCTCATGCAAGATTTTCTCCAAGCAACTAAATCATCCTGCGTACTCTAAATTAGGCTGGAGAAAGTAGAAATGTTCTCAAAGTCATCCTGCACAAAGGTCTTCACCTCCGAGAAGAAAGGTGCCAGCCTACCCCTCAAATTATCAGCAGTCACCTTATCGGGATTCAGCCGTCTAGCAAAGATTGCCTCTAAAGTATTCTAGACTCCATCAATGATGTTCATCATAGCCTTTCGAACTCTAGCTGAATCCGCCTGTGCTGCGTCAAAGAAACCACGTCCTGTGACTACTGAAGAGTACCATCCGACAAAATTATACCTATCACCCTCTTGAATCACTCCTCCATCAATCAACATCTGTAAGGGAGTGTGCATCAAAGCCTCCAATCGCTGAATAACCTTGCTCTGATAGATATGAGCATCACCCCAGGCATGATCAATTGCGTCCATCCATGCCACAATGTCGAAAGCTTGCTGATAAGCATGAGCAAGATCTTCCATAAAATTTTATGTCTCAGCACGAACGCTGGACACCCACTTATCTGTCTCTTGTGCCATCTTCCTCAAATCCTTCAAGCCACTAACTGATTCCCTAGACAACTCGGCTGGAAGGTCAATCACTGGAATCTCCTGCCTGCAAGGATGAGACAACCGCTGCACATATCCTATCAATGTTTTATGCTCTTTCTTCAATTTCTTATACTTGCCCTCAGTCCTGAACAGTCTGTCCTTGAGTGCCTGATAGGAGTTATCAGACTCCTCAACAATCTGTGCACCTGTGGGACGTCCTAACTCCATAGTAGTGATCACATAATTCTCTGGCACTGCTTCATCCCGATCACAATCAATTCATGGCACTGCTACATGAAGGGTGCGAGAGCCATCCTCAATAGTTGATATCTTTGAAAAATTTTGTGCTCTCTTCTTTGGTGGAGGCGCGCTGATCCTATTCAAAAAATCTTCCATCTCAATTGCTGGATCAACTTCTTCACTGGGGCTCCTAATTCTATCTCTGAGCCAATCAGGTACCACATGCTGTATATCAAATGGTTGCTCCTCTCTAGCTTCTACTTCACGGACTTGCTCAACTTCAACTTCATTCTGGCGAGGCTCATCGGCCTCTAACGGCTGAGTATCTCTTGAAACTGCATCGTCATCTAAAGCCGTCTCTAACTCATGTTGAAAGTGAGTGTCTGTAGCAGTCTCCTCATCATCCTCGTGTTGATCATCCCTAGTTGGTGCATTAACACTCTGACCAACTGACTCTCTTCGTGGTGGCTGATTTTCTTCATGTACCTCCTGCTCCTGATTCAATACATTTCTCTGATCATCAAAGAGGTGAAACCTCACAGCATGCCCGGAGAGGCGATGTCTCCAATGGTGTGGGCGACTCGACCACAACTCGGGAGGCTCAAGCTGAGCTGGCTACGGCCGGGCACTCCTTCGCCAGTTACGGACCTCGGTAATTTGTACTTCTTCTTTGGTAGTGGGTGTCTTATGATCTCCCATCAAGTTGTAAGTCAAAGGGATTGACCTACTCTTCAATCTGCTCACATGCCTTTCAACCCATGCTTTGGTGAAAGTCATAATTGGTATGCAAAGCGTGTCCAAATCAGCTATCTCTGGCTCGTGTCGGGAGTGGAAGCGGTATCTCTCATTACCTCTCATAATCTGGATGGAGAGCGTTCATGTCCTAAGCTCACACAGTGCGGCACCGAAATGATTTCACACTCCCTGATCATACTCAATGGCAACCTCGAGAACATTCTTTTTCTAACCTCAGCCTCATCTAATGCACTAGCCCGGTAATCCTCAATGTTTGCCTTATGCTTGAACTCTTCTAACAGTATCCATCTGATATTGCTATGTGGATCATAATGTTGTCTGCTGGTGTGATAGGAAAAATGAAAGAACTGAAGCTCGTTTTCAGCTTCTCTAACTGCTTGAAGTGAAGGACACCTTACGTTTGCTCGGGGGCTTTGCTTATTGCAAGTTATCACTGTCTTACGGCCAGTTGATATGCTCCTTCCCTTCAGTATACGAGGTTGATGTAATAAAACATCCATGGCTCAAGAAATAAATGCCTGAGGGCAACCTCCAACTCTGCTCAGCATCATGATCACGTCATAGTACTCCTGCTTCAAATCATCTGATATTATTTGCTTTGGTAACTTTGTACGAGAGGGCTTGGGCTTGTTCATCCAGTGAGTGTTAATCACCTCTGTACATCTCTTGAACGTAGAAGCATACATTCGTTTAGCACGCTCTCTTGTTTTGTAAATCATCTTCTCGTGTGTTGGGATTTCAAAAGCTTCGCCAATAGTTGAAGGAGTGAGGTTAAGCGAACCGCGACCGATGATTGAGACAATTGACACGATGCTTTCGGAGCTCACTTAGCGGTTAATTGCACTCCATCATCAACTCAAGGCGAATAGGTGGCGGGAAACCAACAACTGCATACAACCCACTTCGAACAATGTTGTGCGAAGTGATTGAAGGACGGTGACTGCCAATCGGCAGCATCCAATTTTTGAAAGTCTCCAAGTTGAAAGAGCCTAAATTGGTGTCAGCCAGCTTGCCCAACTTCAAAGTAAATTTTGAATCTGGAAAGAAAGGATTGCTCAGCTTCTTGATGATAGCTTGCCTAGATGCACCATTGCTATCTTTGCCCGTTGCTCTTACTTCAGCCATCCTACAAAACATCAGACAATTATCAGCAATTAACTTAGAAAAATAAAAAAAATCATGCAAGGGCTGCCAGTCTACTTTTAAAAACTTGAGAAGTTGCAACATTCTATTCATCTGCAAACCTCAACTTCTCCTTCACAATTTCGAACTTTCAACACTTAGAGAGTTTATGCAAGCTTCAACAACTTCGACTTCACACTCTCAGCAACTTCAAAGAGACTTAGCAAATTTCTAAGTTGGCTGCAGCAACTTCACACTTGAGAAAATCGTCCAACTTTTGCACTCTCAGCAACTTCAGACTTCAAGTCGTACCTCTTCAATACTCAGCCACAAACTTTCCTTTGCCAGCCAGAATCGAACTTCTTCAGCACTTGGACTCTTCAAATTTCAGTTTCAGCAATTCCTCTTCTTCTAGATCAAATTTCTTGAACTCAACTCAATCACTCACTTGTACTACAAATTCAATCTCAAAGCTGAATTCGAACTTCTTCAACTAGTGAAGAAGAATGAATAAACTCTCAATTCTTATAGCCAAATCGAATTCTAAAAGGAGGCCAATTTTAGCCAGTTCATTAAGTTTCCACTACTTCTAAGCAGGAATTCAAATTTCCCTCCTCTGGCGATTTCAACACTTGTCATTTGGCGTCCAGAATCTTGACCTTCTAGAATTTAAAAGAATTCAACTTGGCTGGCGTACTTAGCATTTTTAATTCACTTTCGAAAATATTTACTTTAAATTCACTCTTTAACAAATTTCATTCACCAGCCAAAGCTTTGTTATTCAACATTTAATTTTATTCACCTCCGACTCTAGAAAATTCATCTTGCAGAGAATTCAAACAAAATCATCTAGGCAATCCATTTCAAATTCATTATCTGAAGCATTTTTCCTTCGAAAACACATTTTATTCATTTTTCCTTAGAAAATTTTAAATTTTCCGTAGGATAATTTCATAATTTAAGTGCCAATCAAATTCTCCTTCCTGAAGGCCTTGGTGAAGTGCAGAAGACTTTAAAATCAACTCCTTGTCAAAGATCCTCAATACCCAGAAGAAAATTTTCTTCAAAATGCGTCGAATTCATGGGTATACAGCAAATGGGTTCATTTAATTTTTGAATTTTTAAACCTTAGAAAAATAATTTTCAACAAATTCATTCCAATTCTTCATCCCTGTGAGTATTTTGTTGCTCTGACTTGAAAACTTTTAATCACCCTTGCGATGCTGGCTTCCTTTGACTTCCTCACTGGCAATTTCATTCGTGTCTCAGGAAAATTTCATCACTACCTCAACTTGGGCGTATTTTTCCTAAGGAAGAAAATTTTGTGCCTTAGAAAAATTTAAAATCACTTAGTACATTTTGCACTTTTTCCTTGGAAAATTTCATTCAACTTCAATCATTTTGCTAGTGGTGAGGAATTTTTTTATTTTTATTTTTATATCAACACTTAGCACAATTTTCACCTAGCATACTCTTATCACCTTGGGCGCATTTTACACTTGCAAGAGGATATTAACCACGTCTTAGTCATTTTATTTCACCACCCTCACCTTACATCTTGGCGCATTTAGCATATGTAGGAGGAATAATTTTCATCACGCTTTGGTAACTCCCCCCATCAACTTCACCTTGTTCAACATTAACGCCTTGGCAATTACCCCTTATTTTCACCTTCACTTAGGCGCATTCTATGTATGTAGGAGGATGGGCGCATTCTAGGCATGTAGGAGGATAAAGCTTTTTCAACACATTTGACTTGTCTTTGACTTCTCCTTGAGCTTCTTAACATGGCGCACTTCTCCTTGAGCTTCTTAACATGGCGCATTCCACACTTGCTAGAGGGTGGGCACATTTCACCCATGGAGGTGGACGAAGCCTAACACTTAGAATCTTTTTACATGCTTGACTTGAGAGGAGGGCGCATTTGAGGGTGGTAGGAGGATAAAGCTTTCATACTTAGAAAATTGTTTTACACTTCTTCATCCTTGAGGGCACATATCACATAGGCAGGAGAATGAACCTTGACTTCGAAAATTTTTCATCATTTTGCTTGTGAGGAGGGCGGATTTGACATAGGGAGGAGGATATTTGGTCAAACTTAGAATTTATTCAACATCCTCATTCTTCTTTGGGTGCATTTGGAGGGGTCTGCAGGATAAACTCCAACACTTAAACATTTTTCTTGACTTCTAGCTGAAAGATGGGCGCATTTCCTAGGTGGAGGTGGACGAGTTCAATACTTAGAAATTTTATCTGCCTCTGCCTGTTTATCCATGCCCTGCTATTTATAGTATGTCCCTTGATTTTCATATCTCAGAAGCTCAGATCAATTTGAAATTTTAAGCACAAGATCCCTATGACCTCCTTAGCCTGTTTATACTGATATCCTGGGCTGGCCTGCCAAAAATAGCATGCTTCTGAAGGTGATTTACTATTTATAGTCACTGCCTATTTCTGAGACTTCCCTAGCTCCATTTGACTTGAAATTCGAATAACGTGCTCCTCATCAGGTGACCTGCCTATTGACACTGGCGCCTAACGCTGGTTGACTATTTTTAGCCAGTTTATGAAATGCCTTACTATAAATAGTAAGTGCTCCATTTGCCTTTAAATTTTACCGGTGGATAGCTTGAAAGATGCCAAATGCAGGGGGATACACCGGTTTTCAAAAATTCTGACTTTTTACCCCTCTTTTTGGGTTCCAAAGCTGGAAACCCTAATCTGACTTGCATGTACATCAAACGATCTTCGTTTGACCTCGTTTTAGTTGCACTTCGCCCTGTTTGTTGTTCTGATGTGCTGGGCAGCTGCCGAGATGCACCTGCTAAAAATAGTAAGTCACTGAATATTGATTATCTTGCTTTGCATGTCACACCACTGCATAGCTCTCGAAAAACCCATAAGGAATCATTAGACATGCAAAGAAAACTCTGACATGCAAACCCTAAAAATAGCCTCAGAAGGTTGAACTCTGAAAGTCATTATCTCCCTTTGCATGTTACACCATCGCAAAGGTCTTTGAAAACACAGAAGGAATCTCCAGACATGCACTGAAATTTTTTGCATATAAACCCTGAAATTTGCTCTAGAAGCTAAATTGCTAAAAATAGTAAGTTGTCCGTTTCTGCTCAAATTTTGCCAGTGTGTAGCTTGATGTGTTCTGGATGCAGTGTGACTATCGAAACTTCAAGAATGCTGAAGGAACCCTTTGAATTGCACACTTACTAAAAATAGTAAGTTGTTGGAATTTGCTGAAATTTTGTTGGGGACCTACTGGGAGCTTGCTGACTGCAATGTGAAGCTTTGCTTTCAATTTATTCACTTTATTTGACCTGGGATTAACCAGAAAGATAGAAACCCTAATTCTTAGACTTGGCCAAATTTTTGCGTTCAAGCTCAATGGCAGACACATCCCCGGAAAAGCAGACAGCAGAAAGGAGACAAACAGAGAGAGAGAGACAAAACCAAAGCCGAAAAGACCAAAATGGAGCAAAAATTAGGGGGTCCCCATCTTGAATGGGGAAATGTGTGAAAAGGTCACAACAAGTCCACATTTAGTTAATGTAAATGCAAGCTAAAAAAACCAAAACTCATGGAAACATATATGCAGATCCTACTGAATCATATGCATCAGAAGATGGGGGTATTCTACCTATGATCGGCCACGGACTATACAGTCCACCTGAGTGCAGGGTCGATGACCTTATCCAATGTCTATGTTCAGATTTAGTTTCCTTGTATAAATATTTCCTGATATGCCCGAGTCATGGTATACTCTCGGACGGAGGAAGTTCAGTATATTAAAATGTGTAATGCAGATATCGGCTGTGTGCTATGGCGTCCAAGATTCTACAATGACTATTACATCTGATGGAGGAAATCTAAACATTAAGGGTAAGTGAGAGACCTCACCTTGAGTTGTTGTGTCCCTTTGTGCGTTTTTGTTTCTTACTCACCCTTATCCCTTCCCTCCTCTCCTAGTTCCTTACACAGTTGTGGAAGTTTCTATTAAGAGTTATCTAGTTCTAGGAGGCTTCCTAATTTGCAAACACAAATCTCTTACCCCTCTTGGATGAATATTGATATCCATTATATAATATTTGAGTAGGTTCGATGGGAGAGGTTGCATCTCTTCACTCCCAACTATCTAATTTGACTAATCCTAAACTACTATGATTGATTTTTCTTTCACATCTTACTAATTATGGATTGGGTTGATTGCTTTTCTCCTCAAAGGTGGCAATAGCAATATCTAACTTCTTTAGCCATCATCCTCCGTTATGATGTGGAGGTCGCTCAGTACTGAGGATTGTATTGAATTCCCATGATGGTAGTACCAGGCTTGTCAATTGCGCGATGCTTGGGCTTAGGTTCGCTTGCTCCCATAAGACTCGACGGCCTTTATCCTGTGCGTCTTGACAAATAGAAACATTCGAAGCATACAATATATGGGGCTGTTTGTGATGTTCAGTATAAAATGTTATGTGACTCCATTAATAATTGCTTGCAATTTTTTTTATATACTTATTATAGTATTATATAGGTTTTCTTATAATTTATTTCCTAACTACGTTACTTGATCTCTTGTTCTTGCCATATGCGAAGAGGTATTTGTTATTTGATGTTTCTTTTTCACCCATCTATTCTTGTCTCCCATATTAGTTTCTTTATTATTTTTTTATTACTATAATATTAGTTATTCCATATGTTTAATTATAATATAATAATAAAATGGATGTTATTTATTGGCATTTAAATTGTCAATATTATTATCATGATGATTAAAAAAAATAATGCTACATCATTAATTTGTATTGTCTATATATATATTATTTATTTATTATAATGATTATAATATCTATGATAATTGCAATATTATATTTAATATTTATATCTTATACTTGACTATTATAACTATAATATTATCATTGATAATTATAATTATAATGATATTTAAATTTCTTTATATTTGTTTATTTTTTATATTGATTTTGTTTTCCCATACTTCGAATTTTGGTGCTACAGTTTTTTGGGGACATGACAGTCCTCCCCTCTCAATTTGCTTGCCCTCAAGCAAATCCCTTTTGATGTCATAGATATCTTTTAACCTTAAGGTTAGAACTTAAGAAAAGGATTAGAGTAATATTCTATGAAGAAGTTTCTATCTTCTTGATAAAGAACCAAAGGGGTCATTGATATATTATAATTCTTATTGGGGGGGAAACCTTGATGGTGAATGGTTGTCTTCACCACTTAACTTTGTTCCTTCAGAAAGCTCCATTTGTTTACAAATTCTACTTCTTTTGATTGGATACCCTTGAGATCTCCTCCCTCATATCTAGTTTTTTTGCTTGGGGGCTCTTTGCTTTCTCCCTCAAGGTTTGCTTCTAACTTGTAAGCTCGGTCTTTGCATCTGTGATCATGTCCCCATGGATTTTGACATTTAAAACATAACCCTTTTCTTTTGAATTCCTCCATTGTTTTGCACATATGATCACGATCCTAGTTCTTATTGCAGTATGAACATGTCTTTCGTGAATCTTCCTTTCTGGGTCCTTCTCTACAAGGGGGTTTGGACGATGAGGTAAAGTTCTTGGGTTTGTCCTTCGGCTCATTTTCTTCATATTTTATAGCCTTTTGAATAGCTTTATCTAGGCGGGTGGGTTCAAGTGCACTCACCATACTCTCGATTGATCCTCTTAGACCCTCTATGAATAAATAGGTGAGTCTCTCTTGGGAAATTTTAGGGACCATGACTGCTAGTTTTTGAAACTCGGTGGTGTAACTTTCTACAGTGCCTTGTTGCCTGTTGTACCCAAACCAAATTTTTTGCTTCATCAAGGCATTTTGCATTTAAAATTGTAAACCTTGCTAAAATGTTGTAGAATATAGTTTTGGGCAATATCAAGCATGGAGTTTTGTCAATATTTTGTCAGTCAAAGTCAGTTTTATTGATCAGAACCTAAAGTAGAGACTCAGAATAGAGTTTTTCACGATGGAGGAGCATCTCATGACGGCGTTTCATATTGCACATGATGATTTCAATGATCGAAACGGAGTTTTCAATAATCAATTTATGAAGATTTCTCAAAGGAAAAGCCTAAAAGCGCAAGTATAGCCCAGGGGCACCTAGCTTGTTGAAGGTAAAGATATTGTTTAAAATGTTCAAACATACAGTCAATCTCTTTATAATCAGTCTGGCTATCCGTTGAGCTATCCAGCGAAGTATTCCGAGATCCACAGCTCCGGCAAATAGCAACAGAAGTTGAAATCCCTAAATTTCCAGATGTGAGAAATTTGTCTTTTTCAGGCAAAAGCACACCTCTAGCCTGAGGGCGCCCATCTAAAAGAAGGGGTAAATTCTGGTATTTTCGATGGCGAATACAGTCAATCTGCTCTCAGCTAGTCTGCTTATCCGATGAGATATCAAACGTAGTCATCCGAGTTTAGGCTCATTTTGCGATGTGGTCGGCTTAAAATTTCATGTTTGAAACTTCTCCCTTTGTTCCCGGTACAGCCAGTAACGTTTTTGGAATATGAATGCAAAAATTTGAGTCTTCTAACATCAGTAATACTCTTGCTTCCAGCTCCAGCGGTACGCCACCATCACGCAGCCGATCCGGCGTTCACAGTGTCGTGCGGAAAGACCAACCACGTAATTTCCGCGAAGCGGACCAACAAAAAAATTTTGATGTATTTCCGCAGTCTAGAAGCTAGCCTTTAGAGCTGTCGAGATGAAGCTCGTTCGCGTTAGTCTTCCGGCTATTAAGTAATCATTTATCTATCCGCGGCCGTCGGTGCCAGAGTTTGGCAAGCGGCTGATAAGTATGGCTTTGGTGTGTCTTTTGAGATATCCGGAAAATGGCTAAGTCTGGAGCGGTAATTTTAAATAAAATACGCACTGGGATTTTTGAGGTCTTAGAAGTAGTTTTCTTGCTTCGTCACCTTCAGAGACTTCTCTTGTGGGCCTTTCTGGCTGTGCGTTAAAACAGATAATTCTCGAATCGGGTTATCCCAGCTCCAGATATCAGAGGTCAAAGTAGGGTACTTGGATGAAAGTTCGACTTTTGTCAAAATGACATCAGTGCAACTCAGAGCCAGGGGCGCTTTTACTTTTCAGGCCCTTAACACAACTTTCAGGTGTCGTGCATACAGTCGTTGGATGCAGAATGTCTCCAGGCATGCAGTGAGCTTTGTTTCCTGTCAGCAGGGTGCACGGTTCAGCGTCAGCAGCCGTTCGAAGTGTCAGATAGCAGTTTGAGAAATGGCCAAGTCTGGAACCCGTAAAAGCAATTTAATCAGGGGCGCCTAATTTTTCAAGGGGTTAAATGATGGATTTTGCAGTAGTGTCTCCCAACAGACATTTCTTCCTTGTTCAGTAGGCTTTCCAATGAATTCTTCAGATCAGTCTCAGCATCACCCGGTTATCCGGAAATCAGTGTCGAAGTTGGCTAGTCGTGACAGTGCTGTTAGCTATTAAATAGGAAGTTAATAAAAAGTGAAGTATCTTGAGCAAATGGACGCCTATAAGCTCAAGAGATGACTTTTCGAAATCGTTGAAGTCTCACAGTGAATCCTAAGACTTCATTCGAATTGTCAACTGAAGTTCACAATATTTATTTATTTTTGCAATTTTAGCATTAGATGGTGAAATTCTATTTTTGGCGCCTTTTGCTATTTGCATGATGAATATTTTATTATTTATTCAAATTCGAACTTCCAGTCAGTGGCAGTGGAACTGAAAGGCAACCAATCAGAGGTCTTGTATTCTTGTCAGGGTTTTGAATTCTTGCAGTTCTCAAATTGGTGCGAATTTCTTCTTATATAAACATGGCGCCATCTTCATTATTATTCACAGAGCTTTCAAAGGAAATTCGATTTCATTAAGAGCAAATTTAATCTTAAGTGAAATTCGTGTTTTTCAGGGCAAGTTCATATCTTCAAAAGGGAAATCGAAGTTTATCAATTTTCAAAGCAAACTTCAAAGCAATTCGTATTTCTTCAAGAAGAGAAGGCGCGCACCTTTAAGAAATTCGCAATTCATAAATTCAAAGCAATTCACATGTTCTTCAGTTGCAAATTCCTCAATATTCAAAGGCGAATTTAATATTCAAAGGCGTATTTCAATAATCAAAGGCGAATCCTCAAATTTAATATAAATTCGTATTTTCTTCAAAAGGAAATTTGAATTTCTTCAAACAAAGGCGCAAATTTCAAAAGGAAAATTCGTGGTTTTTCAAAACAAGGTGAATTCTTCAAGTTCAAAGGCAAAATTCACATCAATTTTCAGAGGCGATTTTACCTAATATATCTTTTTGCAGATTAAAGTTCACAATTATCAGTTATTTGAAGAAATCTAAGGCGATTTTCACAGAAGAAGGCATCATAAAAACGTCTTTTTCAACCTTCAAATCTCAGATTTCTCACAAATTACAAATTGCATGTTCCTGAGATTGGCGAATTCTACAAGTCTCAGTATTGTTGATGTGATTTTTGTGACCTCACCAACCAGGTAGAACAAAGTTTCCAAATGGATCCCCTATTCTCTCTTGAACAAAGTATTCGACGTGCTAAGATTGCGAGTGAGATCACGCCTTCAACTCCAAGGTTCTTTAAATGCGAATAGGCTCAGTTTGGTTGATGTGTGTATGCTGTGTACTCACGAGGGGACTTACGTAGTTGTTCACAAGACGTGTAGTGACAACCAATGTGTGCTTTTGAAGGGGATTTTATGCGCGAATGATTTGGCTTTATGATGCAAGTTTCCTAAAACTAATCAAGATTATACGGAATTGAATGGTTGCAAAGATTTCTAAAATCTAACTTCTAATCTAAATGCAAATGGATATTACGCTCAACCTAAATGAATCTCGACAAACATTGTTTAGCCTCCTGTTGGACAGCGTCAACAAGGTAAGTGCAATCTTCAAAGGGTGAAAATAATGTTCAAATCACGATTCAATAGAGCAACTACCATCACAACGATGCATAACCACCTATGAACCTTGATTGAAGTTAAGTACTGAAAGTCCAGTTGACCACACAAGACGGACTTACCATCAGCAAGAACGTTAGTGGTATGGATAAAAGAAATTCACTTATATCAAGCATAAACATCCATATCTAACTACAAGCATGAAATTAAGTTCCTAATTGAAGTCGAAGGAATAAGAAATCTCACGAACTATTCCAAACAAAGTTGAAGTTCACCATCAATGAAAAGCTTTATTAAGAATAATCCTTTTGTGACAATCTCTTACAAAATTCTCTAAGGGAGAATTCCCCTTCTTCTTCAACAATGCAAATGAAAAAAAAAACTACTCTAACTTAAAAGCTTCTACTCTCTATTCTGCTTCAACAATTGCTCTCTATTCTCTGATTCTATGACTACTAGTGTACAAATGAGGGGGACTCCCCCTTATATAGCTGGCCTTTTTGGATCGACGGCCAAGATCAAATTACATCGGAGGGCTCAGATTGAGCCACCTCAGCCCTAGACGAGTTTGCCCTAAAAACCGCCAGAAGGTGGAGTGGCGTCATAAATGCTCCTAAAAATAGCAGATTCCTCCTTTGACCGGTATGAGCAATTAATGCCCACTATCCTTCTAGAAGATTCTCGTCCATGACCCGGATTCCTTTGCTCTTCTCTCTGATCGCGTACGCTATGAATCTCGCCAACACTGCATCGACCTCTTCTTCTGAAATTGATGGAGTGAGATTCAGCTGATATTCTAAGATGGCCACCATCTGTTCATGCCTCTCGCAAGATTTTCCCCATGTTTCGATGGAATCCTGTGTGCTCTGAATGATCGTTGAAAACGTGGAGATGTTTTCAAAATCTAGCTGGGAAAACGTCCTCATTTCTGAAAAGAATGGTTGCAATCTTGCCCTTAATCCTTCTGCATCTATCTCCTCATGTGCGAGCCTTTTTGCAAATACCGACTCCAAAGTGTTGAGAATACTCTCACGAATATTCCTCATGGCCTTTCTGATCTTGGAAGACTCTATTGCTGCAGTATCAAAGAAACCCTTCCCTGTGAATGCTGCTGAATGCCATCCACGGAAGTCATATCTGTCACCAGCCTGAATTACCCCTTCGTTCACCAGAGTTTGCGTGGGAACACGCATCAAAACAGCCAGGCGTGGGATAGTATTGTCTTGGAAGATGTGGGTATCTCCCCAAGCCTGCTCAACATCATCTAATCGTGAAAGGATACCGGAAGCATTTTGGAACGCTGAGGCGAGATCTGCCATGAACTTTTCTGCCTCAACGCGGACACCATTCACCCACTTATCTCCTTCTCGCACAGCCCTCTTCACTTCTTCCAAGCCGCTGATCGGCTCACGTGGCACCTCTGGTGGAAGCTCTGCTGCTGGATTACCTTGAGCAACAGGATGTGCGAGATTTTGCACGTATTCAACCAACGCTCTGTGCTCTTTCTTCAACCTTTTATATTTTCCTTCTTTCTTTACCAGCCTATCTTTTAATGCTTGAAATGAGCTTTCAGCCTCTTCCACCACCTGCGCTCCTGAAGGGCGTCCCAACTCAACAGTGGTGATTGTGTATTTCTCTGGCATCGCATCACTCAAGTCGTGATCTTCTCTTGGGGCAGCGATGTGAAGGCTCCGGGAACCTGCCTCGTTAGTTTCTATCCTTGTATATTTTCTCGCCCTCTTGCGCTTTGGCGACTTGCTTGTCCTATTCAAGAGTGCTTCCATTTCAATTGCTAGGCTGGCGTCATCATCTTGGTCCCTTCGGATCGCCTGTGAAAGCCAATTTCGTTGAATATCATAAACAATCAGAGGTTGCTCCTCAGTGGCTTCCACCTCCCGAACTTCTTCCCGAGGGGTGTTTGGTGGAGGCTCGATTATCTCGACCTCTTGATCACTCCCTTCATGTGCCCCAGCATCTTCCTCTCCGAAGGAATAATCGAAGTGGGTGTCCATGTCCGTGTCTTCCCCTTCATCCTGCTTACTAGCAGCTTCGGGATCATTCACACTTTGAGTATCCACCTCCCTTGGCATCGGCTGGTTAATTTCTCCATCCTCTAGCTCTTCATTCCCTTTTGCTCTCTGACTAGCAAATAATGACACTTCGCGCACACTGGAAGCATGAGACACCAATTGTGTTGAGGACGTATCTTCCGATCCCTGAGGTTCCGGCCGAACGGGCTCTGGCTGAACGGGCTCCCTTCTTTTTGGTTCCGGACCTCGTGTGAGCTGCTTCTTCCTTTTTGTTACCACTGGTGGCCTTCCATCACCCATGAGGTCATATGTGAGAGCGACTGACCTCCTCCTCAATCTATTAACACGCTCGTCCACCCAAGCTCTCGTAAACGTCATGACTGGGATAAATAGAGTGTCTAGATCCACAATCTCCGACTCAGCCCAATCTACAGGTGGTATTGGCGTGTTCTTCACTGCTTCAAAATCTGGATGGGTGATCCTAGTATCTTCCTCCAGTTGATCCGGCACCTTAATCACCTCGCACTCCCTGATCAGCTTTAGAGGTAGTCTTGAGAATGTCCTCCTTCTGATTTCGTCCTCGCCTGCAGCATTTGCCCAAAAGTCCTCCATGTGAGCCTTGTGCTTAAATTCTTCTCCTTGTACTGTTCCAATTATCCCCTTGGGATCAAAATTCTGCCTGCTCGTGTGAAGAGTCAGCTTGTAAAACTTTAGCT
Organism: Sequoia sempervirens; assembly: GCA_007258455.2. Classification (NCBI taxonomy): domain Eukaryota; kingdom Viridiplantae; phylum Streptophyta; class Pinopsida; order Cupressales; family Cupressaceae; genus Sequoia; species Sequoia sempervirens. Next base: position 18,830 of record VDFB02203241.1, read on the forward strand.
CATTCTCAGCCTCCTTGGCTGCTTGCAAAGTCGGGCACTCCTCGAGTGAATTTCCCAACACAATGGGAAAATGAAGACCTCCCTTCTTCTTACGCCTTATAATCTTGTCGTAGGCCACTAACTGCCTAGACAACTCAAGTAGGATCATCCTGTTAGTGGGGTACCTTGGTAGTTTATACACATAGGAATCGTACCCTGGCAGTCTCAAGTAGGTAAATTTTGGGAATTGGATAAACCAACACCCGTATTCTTCGATCAATGCCTGTGCCTCCTCGGAGATCCTCTGCTGTAGCCTCTGCTGAAGTGTTCTCGTGATGTACATAGTAAAGGCGTCGTTCACTCTTTGGAAGTCACCAGTGTGAGTGAGATGTAGCTGCCTGCACGACTGGTGGATCTTAAACTGATTGTAGCCGCAGCCAATTGGCTCTTGGTACGCCAATCCCCTGTACTTGGTCATTCGAGCCAACATATAGATGACATATGAGCTCATATAAAATGTCTTCGTTCTTCTGAGGTCCCGGAACTGCTCATCGATGTTGTCACTTATCATCTTCGCCCAGTTCACTTGCTCGTTCCCCTCGAGTACTACACTGATGTACAAGAACATCCATGGCTCGAATATGAAAGATTGTGGGCTACCATTGACTCTGCTGAGCAACATAATAATGTCGCAATATTCCTGCTTCAGCTCCTCTGATATTATTTGCTTCGGTAGCCTAGCAGCCGGTGGCTTTGGCTTGCGCATCCATGTGGTGTTTATTCTCTTCATGCACTTCTCGAAGGTTGTGGCGTACATCTTATCCGCCTTGGCCTTGGACTTATACATCATGTTGTCTGTAGCGAGGATTCCAAATTCCTCGCCAATCGCATCTGGAGCGAGATTAGCCATGATCAAACCACCAGGAGAGGTGATAGTTCGATCCTCAGAATTATAGAAGTTGGCGCACTCAAGAATCAACTCGGGACACCGAACTGCTGGTTGGAAGCCTGCTGCATTGTACAACCTACTCTTCACAATATTCTGTGATGCCTCCGTTGGAAGGTTGCCACCTTGCCCGTACATTCGGCGTATGAACGTCTCGAGGTTGAAGGACCCGAGGTTGGTATCCGTCAAATTGCCATACTTCGAGATGATTTTTGACTCTGGGATGAAGGACTTCTTTAGGCCCTTGATGATCGCCTGCCTGGAGGCGTTAGCTTCATTGTTTGCAGTCTTAGTTCCAGCCTTGCTAGTGCCAGCAGCGTCAGCCATCTGCAAAACAAAAGCGAATATTACTCCATCAACTTTTAAAAACGACAATCACGTGAGGCGGCTGGCGGCTGCAAAATAAATACACGTTAGTAGCGTTAGCATCCAACTTTGACTTCTCAAGATTAAAACCTCAACCTCCAGCAACTTGCAGCCAAAATAAATAACTTAACTCCTCACGAGAAATTTACTCTATTAATCCCAACTTCGAAAAAGCGTGTTAAGTATCAGCAATATTTAAAATCAGCAATTTCGAATTAAAATCAGCAAGCCTTCGAATTATAAACTACCAAGTCAGAAATCAATTCTTCGACAGTTATACATCAGCAACTTCGAAGAAAATACATTCGAGAGTTTTTTAAACGTGCAAGTTTAAAATCAGCAAGCTTCGATAAATTAAAATCAGCTTTTCGAAGTTATAAAACAGCAACTTCGAAAAAGTAAACTAACACTTCGAAGGCATTACAAATTAAACCCAATTCGATTCTAACCCTCAGCAATCTCAAACAACTTCGAAAAATTAAAGCTCAATCAACTTGGCATTCAAACCATCTCAGCATTTTAAACTCTCAGCATAAATAAAGCATTTCAGCATTTCAACTTAAAAACAATTTCGACTTTCAGCAAAATAAAAAGCTTCAGCAACTTCGAAGACATACCTCGATAACGTGAAGAAAAAGAAAATGCTAAACCCTTTAACTTCGAAGCACCTCGCAACTTGCAATCTCGAATCTCAGCAACTCCAACAATCGAACTTTCAGCAACTTCAATCTCAAACTTCAAAAATCGAACTTTCAGCAACTTCTCGAATTAAATCTCACCACCCAGTTTGCCAGCATAAATCTCAACTTCGAATCTTGTGAGACGATAATGAAAATCTTTGAAGTTTTATAGCAAAGGCATTTTATGATCACCATTTCCTACATCGCGTACACTTCAGGTACAAAGTCATTCCGTGTGCAGCGATTATTATGACAATTTACTGACCAGATTCTTTCCTCGATTTAAATTTAAAATTCCCTCCCGACTGCCAGTTACCTCCAGTGATTTCGAGAAAATCATTTTTACATCAATTTGAAGTTATCTCGACTGCATTTTAAAATGGCACTTTTAATTAATTAAAATTTTAATTTAATCGCCATTTTAATTTATTTCTTTCAACGCATTTAAAAATCGACATCGATGGTCAAAATTGGCTAGGCAAAAATTTTATTTTCCGTCCGTAATAAAACAAATTCCCCTTGTTAAATCGTCCGATATTTTAAAATTGCATGGGTCAAAATCGAAGGGGGAATTTAATATTAGACTTAGGAAAATAATTAAATCGATTAATTAAATTAATTTCTCCGTCTTGCCTAGAGAAATTTAGTCCCTCATTTCCTTTGATTTATTGTCTTTGAGAAAATTTCAAGTGCCATTAAAGTCAAATTTAAATTTTAATTGCCACTCGGTTATTTTATTATTCAGCGTACTTTTAATTCATTTTCTTTGAAGAATAATATCTTTAGAATTCTTCATTATTTTAAAATCCCATTTTTTTATTTTACTTCCTTGGTAGCGATCTGGAGGACATTTGAAGTAACACCCTTGCAATTTATTTTTTGCTTTGCCTTTAATTTATTTCAAGCCTTTTGATTTTTTATTTTATTTTTAAAACTTGAAGCATAGAGAGACGGTTTTGAAGGCGTTACCGTACACTTTTCTCAATTTATGCTAGGCGCGTTTGACACTTGCAACGTTCATTTATGCCTTAGTGAAATTTTAAGTCCTTCTTTCTGGGCGCAAACAAGACTATCAACTTCCAGTTTTGGGACTTAGTCAAATTTTCGAGATCCTGGTAGAGGCGCAAGTCATCCTGTGAGGTTTCAATTTAACCCTTAGGCGCATTTGGCATATCAAGCTTTCAGTTTGGCACATGGGCGCATATGGATAGTCCAACTTTCATTTTGAATGCCAGGCGCATTTAGCATAGTCCTTCTTCAGTCTCAAGGGCGCGTATTCATGGTGGATGTTTGAGGGCGCATTTGGGTGGATCAACATCCATTTTTATTACTTCTGGCGCACTTTGCATTTCAGCCTTTCACGTTTAACCCAAGGGCGCATATTGGATATGGTGGTTCTAGCTTTGAGAGGGGCGCAAATGGTGTCTGGAGCTTCCACTCTTAACATTTGGGCGTATTCAACTTGGGGCGCATTTCATATGCAAAGCTTTCAGTTTTTTTTTGTTTTCACCCTGGGCGCATTTGGGCTATCAAGCTTTCAGCTTGACCATTGGCGCATTTTACCCACCAAGGTTCCATTTTCATGACTTAGGCGTTTTCTTTATGTTTTTGCTTTGGGGGCTGGGCGCAAAAGAGAGTGTTTACTTTCAGCTTGAGGCGCATTTGTCCCATCTAGCTTCCATTTTGTCAAGGGGGGCGCATATCAATCATCCAACTTTCAATTTGTCTTGAGGCGCAAATCATCATGGCCACGTCTATTTCCAACACTTAGTCAAATCTTTGCAATTTCCTAGGTAGAGGCGCTAATCACATGGTCACCTTTCAATTTTGTGCCTTGGGCGCAAATCACCCTTCATGCTTTCACTTTTGGCGCATTTGGTCTATCAAGGTTTCATTTTCAACATCAACTTGTAAGGGCGCATTTAAGGCCATCAACTTCCAGTTTTGCCAAAGGGGGGCGCATTTCATGGTCCTACTTCCATTTATAATTTTGCTTTAGCCAATTTTCATCCAATCACCAAGGGCGCATATGACAGGATCTACATTCAATTCCGACACTTAGAAAAATTTCATCATTCCAACCCTCTTGACCTTGGGCGCATTTCACCCTGTCTACGCTCAATTTCCAGACTTAGAAAATTTTCATGTTTTTAAAGGGGCGCATTCAAGGGGTCCAGCATCAAGTTAGGGGCGCATATAGGAGGGTGAACTTCCATTTTGTTCTTGGGCGCATTTGCATGGTCCAACTTTTACTTTTTGCACTGAGGCGCATTTCACCTATCAAGGTTCCATTTTGGCACATGGGCGCATTCCACATGGTCAACATCCAATTTTGACTAGGGGGCGCATTTGAGATAGTCAACTTCCATTTTGTGACTAGGCGCATTTAGCATACTAAGCTTTCATTTTTGTCAAGAG